>CM061537.1:90281938-90496346 GCA_030545055.2 Neoaliturus tenellus | reverse complement strand
AACAGCATCACAAGGCTTCTCCGTATAGGCAGCGAGGTCGCTACGTCTCTGGATTTTTTTCAGTGGTGCTTTAGCAGATATTTTCAAATCTAAGGTCTCAAAAGTAGTGTGTAGTGTTCAATGCCAGTTTTTTCCCCTTGTGTTTTCCTTTTTGTAAACACCACAAGTTAATTTGTTTGTTATCAAGCCACTTATTATTATTAATAACTTTATATTGTCTTGTTAGTATTATTTATAAATATTATTTTCAATTGTTTTATTTTATAGTTTATTACTGTTATTCTTTGAATATTTAAATATTGTTATGAAATCACTCATAGATTTTTACACTGTTATTTTTTCATATGCAACTGACTCCATTATTTGTTATTGCTAACTTCATAGTCACTGGTTAAAGGTGTTAATTTGTTAAATAGACATTATTATGTTAGCTATAGCTGAATGTTACCCACACCTACCCTGAAAAAAATAACAAAAAGAAAAGATAGAAAAAATATATCAAAGCATGAAAACAATATCGTATCAATATAAGATAATACTAAATTATATAAATGTAAAACTATGAATAAAATAATAATAAAAGTAAAAAAGTAAACTAATTGCATGGGTAAATTGGGGGAAAATATATATTTCTCAAGAGATGAATTGTATAAACAATTAATTAAGGCCATTGTTTTGCTTGTCATGTTGAATGTCTTGTTTTTTGTAATTTGTATTTAATATTTATTATTATTGTTATTTTGTGCTTGATATTGTTATGTATGTATATGATTGTAAATGGTTGTGAACCGTTAGAAGAATAAATAAATCAGTAATGGAAAATCTCCGCAACAATTTCCTAAACAATAACATTAACTCACCATCACTAACAATGAACTTTAAACAAAGATTTGCTATCAGCTGAACTACCAACTACGTCACTGATTTGTTATTTGTGGTTGTTGTCATCTACCTAATTGAATTTTTTACCTCTATGGAACATAGAGTATAAAATTCTTTTAGACCGACTTTAAATTTCTCTTAGGCAAATTCTCTAGCCAAAAGGCTTTTTTATTCCTAATTTGATTTCAATGAAATTCTCAGGTTAGATTTTAAGTATTTTAAACTAGGTAATAAACTATAATCGAGCAATTATTTTCAAGTATTAAAAAAGCTTATTTTCCGGAATTTTTGACAGAACTTTAGTTGTTTAGGCTACATGGTTTGACTAATGTAGTTGCTATGATCAGTTTATTTTCCCCCATCGCAGCTGAGTTGTCGATGTATGCTGAAAACAACATAACATAACCTTTTCTTGTTTATATTTGCTCGCCGTTATGTTACGTTTTTAAATAAAATTTAATTGATATTTTGACAGACATATTTGTTAAATTAAATAGATCAACACTGATGTTTACTTATTGAAGTTATAAATTATAGTCTACCAAAAGATAGGCATGTTGATGTGGAATGAATTGGTGTCGTACGGAATTATGCGATTAACTAATTTATGGGATACAACTAATATCTATTTGGGAGAAAGATTTAAATTGAACAACTAATTAGAATGTGTTGTGCCATTGTAGCCTATGTCTCAGGTAACAAAATATGCATTAAGTGTTAAGTAAGCGTAATTCTACAATACTTACATTACTTGATTTTTATTAATTTGCAATCATGGATTTTAAATTGCATTGTTTTTTCGCTCTACAATCTATTTTTCTTTAATTTATAAGCATAATTATTATTAAGTTACTTGCTTATTTTGAGGTCTTAGCTAAAATCATAGTTTGTATGTATTTATTTGTAGGCTAGGCCTAGGATGTACGCCGGTTGACTTCGGACGGTTAGATGACGTTCCACTCTTCACATTCGAGGAGATGGAAACCTCCGTTCTCTCCCTAAAGAGCAACAAGGCTCCTGACCCGGACGGATTCCCAGCGAGGCTTTAAAGAAAGTATTTTCAATTAATGCTGACTTGTTGAGAATATGTACAACGCCTGTTTGGTAGAAGGGGTGTTTCCGGCTCCCTGGAAAACCACCAGACTTGTACTCATCAGCAAGGGCAAAGGTGATCCCGAGCTGCCGTCGTCCCACAGGCCTTTTTGCATGTTGGACACGGCTGGGAAGCTGTCCAAGAAGCTGATCCGTTCCCGCCTGACGTCTGCCGTGGAAGCTGCCTGGTACTTATGCCTCCGTCAGTACGGCTTCAGAAAGGGACGGTCAACGATTGACGCTATCACCGAAGTCCAGAGAGCTGTGAAGAGAGCCGAGAGCCACAACCATTTCTCTCGCTGAGTAGTGCTTCTTGTTACGCTTATGTCAAGAATGCCTTTAACTCGGCGAGGTAGGTCGATATGCTGGATGCGCTTCGCAACACCTTTCGCGTTCCTGCATATCTGTTGCGACTCATCTTGTTGCGGATTATTTCCGCTCCCGAAGCCTGATTTACGACACAAGGGACGGAACGTGGACGATGGAAGTCACTTCTGGTGCCGCGCAAGATTCAATACTCGGCCAGGATCTCTGGAACGTTGCCTATGACAGCCTCCTGAGGTCGGAGATGCCTGAGGAAACCACTTTGGTTGGGTACGCCGATGATGTCGCAGCTCTCATTGTTGCACGCAACGTTGAGCTGACCCAACTAAAGTTGAACCGAGTCATGCGTGTGGTCAACACATGGATGTCCGATCACGGTATCTCGCTTGCTCTCCGTAAGACGGAGATTGTGATCCTTACGAAGAAGAGGATGGTCACCGTCGTTCCGTTCCAAGTGGGAAGGGAGGTGGTCCAATCAACTCGTGCTGCTAAGTACTTCGGGATTATGGTGGACACCAAGTTAAGCTGGAGGGATCAGATATTCCGTACGGCGGACAAGGCCGCTAAGGTAGTCACGTACCTTAGTAGGCTGATGGCCAATGTCGGGGTTCCACGATTCGACAGAAGACGTCTGTTGATGTCCGCGGTTCAGTCCGTGCTTTTTTATGGAGCAGAGGTGTAGGCAGACGCTCTCGATAAAGAGTAGTACAGGTTGCGACTCGCCCGGGTTCAACGTCGAGCGGCGCTCGGGATGTGTTCTGCCTACCGGACAGTGTCCGAGCCTGCCGTCCTGGTGGTCGCCGGAGTTATCCCTGTCAAGCTCTTGGCAGGAGAGAAAAAGGCAATTTATCAGAGACAAGGCTAGATTAAAAGAACACGGCAAGAACAGAAGAGCGCTCCAGAACCTTCCAGCAGTGGGAACACAGCTGGGAGCACGACACCCGAGGACGATGGACTGCGCGACTTATCAAGCACGTCCAACCATGGGTGGAACGGCGGCCAATTCTTGACAATTCACGGCTATCTCGGTCGTACCTGAACCGGATGGGCAAGACCGGTTCACCAGACTGCATTTATTGCTCGGGCGTTCCCGACGATGCGGAACACACATTCTTCCGCTGCCCCCGTTGGGAAGGGCCCCGCCTGAAGGCCACACAAATTTTTTGGTGCATTTTTGGTGGATTTCGGTCTGCCAAAAGATCTTGGAGGATGAGGGCAACTGGGATTGTTTATCACAGTTCGTCCGGGGCATCCTCCTGGAAAAGAAACCGATCTGGACGGCGAAGTGGCCCAGATCCCTTGATCGAGTGGCTGGATAAGGAGTGAGCCCCACGGGCATAAGCCAAATTTAGGCCTAGCCTGACGTAATGTAATAAACAACTCCAGGTTAGAATCCTAAAGAGTAGAGGCGAGGTTTTTTAGTGGGTAAACCCGTTTTTAGGGGAGCCCCACACTACAGGCTTGCCACCTGTGTGCGTAATGAATTTTTCTCACCTCCCCCTCAAAAACAAAGCGTCACCTAATAACTCAAAAAGTGAGTAAAAAATTCTTGTACGGGACGGACATCGGAGCGTATTCCTAGTTATATTTGAGATTTCTTTGCTACCGTTTCCATTACCTAAGTCGAGAAAACAGGTGTTTTGTTGGTAGTGAGGGTCGAAAACAGGTGATATCGATGTAGTATGATGAAATATCTCTCTTCATCAGAGCTCTGTAAAGCCCCCTCACCTGATGTCCAGCTGCGAAGGTACTTGATTCCGCGTCGGTTTTGCAGTTCACGTAATTGAAAAAGATCACGGCACGTCTTGGCCGCCGGGCCTGCATTATTCATTCGATCGGAACCGCTCTAAATTCGGGGACCCATAACAGGCGACACGGCCCATATACGTCCGCCTGTTTATGGGCCACGGGCCGACACATATTTCACCGTTCGATCCCCGAAATCTTTATTTAATGAGCGTCTCCGCGTCGCGTCCGCCAACTCCGTCAATTTTTGCCAATATAACGTTCACCGCAAAAACCGGCGAGGTGTACCTCAGCGATTCTGTGTTTGTGGTTTTTGTCGCTTATGAATCGAGAAATGGCTTTTGTAGCTGCGCTGTATCTTTATTATTCCCTTTTAGGGATTTCGTGCAGTGATTATGGTCCTTTTTGGGCTGTTCACTTATTTAGTATGGATAAAGAGTTTTTAAGTTTTACATATTTTGTTTCACATTGTATTTAATTTTGAATTTTTTCTTGTTATAATGATTCGAATTTATGATTATGTAGATAGTCTTATTTTAAATAATAATAAATTATGAACACTTTGAAATGGATTAGATTCTGGACCCAGTTTACATTTGTCATTTAGCTATATAGCTATGAATTAATTAATGATGATATAACAACGGGAAACATTTAAGAGTAAGCCCATGTCCACCATGCGAGTTTAGATCTTTCATTTTCAAAATGTCACCAATACCTTTGGCGTGGATACAAAAAATAATAATAATAATAAATAAAATTATCTTTTGAACAACTCTCAGGATTTCACAGAAAGGATAGATAACAAATCATAAATCCCTATCACAGTAAACCCTGGTCACGGTATTACATACTGAACAATTACTGTCTAATACTCCTTTCAAGGCACGCATCCACAATAATGATACTCGCACGAGAATGAAACGGAAAACTAAACAACCCAACTACAAAATGGGACTATAAACACTACTTAATAGCTTATTACCCTAAAATTACCCGTTCTTAAATCATAATGCGAGTATCATTTTAATTCAGTAAGACGATATCCAATTCCCAGTTGTAGATTAACGTTTAAGTGTCCGGGAGTGGTCACTAAGCGGACTGCAGGTGCAGTGACGCAGCTGCGTGCAGTAACCCAACCTCTCAAAAAGTGATAAGTTTTGGAGTTTCGGATAGCTCCGCGCCGGCCGCAGTCAGAGGACCTTACACCTGCCCGAGCCGCTGCGCCGCGACCCCAGGACGATAAAAAGCGGGGAGAGGAGCGGTATATCTTGATACTGTTTTATTTAGCGATTTCGTCCTATTCGGGTCGTCTAACGAGATGTAAAAGGTCCTTCCGATCACCGCCGGTACGTCTCGGAGTGGGGATTCTTTGGAAATTGCTTTGGAAGTTGAAATAATTGGTATTTCTACATATTTAGTTTAGATTTACATTTAATAACAAGGATTTAACTAGGAAATATCAGTTTTTTGAACTGGAAGTTAAAAAAGTTCTCCTTGTTCACTCCAGAAAAATATTATAAACTGTATAAACCCTGTAACATGAAATTATTTTCTTGCTGTTTTTTCACACTACTAAAAAAACCCAAACTTAACAAATATTTCAGGACAATCTAAATTAGTATACGAAGTGTTGTTTCCATAAATTCGTATAATTATATCTTAGTGATCTTAGTGAAAATACTAAGTTATTGTGAACATAGAAATGTGTACCTTCGTGTTATTTAATGATATGCGCATATAATGAAATACAACATACGTGACACCAATGGATGTAGTAAACCCATGGGTAATTAGCTCTATCCTAATATATGTTTTAACCAAACTTTGTTGTGTTTTAAAACCCCCTACTTGACGAACATGACAAGTTAAATCAAAAGATAAACAATATTGTTAATATTTCAATTAACATTTCAAAGTTTATTTTATGTTCTTCAATATCACCTACACACTTTGGAAAATCTGAAATAAAAGTTTATACATCTAGTGGTATTACTGAGTTTAGTGAAAACATATTTACAAGACATATTTACGGATTGGTATTGTCTTACAAAAGCAATTTCATCAATTGTAACACCCCCAAGTAATTTTGCCGCTCTAGCGGATGACCTCGCAGCCACAGATGGGAGCAGATGCCCAGTCCAGGTCCCAGGTTCGAGCCCGAGCCTGATGGATCGGCGCGGAGTATCTGACGATGATCAGTGTCATTACCTGGTGTCTACAAGCCCATAGCGGCAGGTGAGGGGACTGTCGCCACCGCCACAGTCTAATATATCTCCCCGTTGTCACCCTACAGGGGAGACTTTTTACCACGGTTTAGTGGTTTTGATCATCCCTTAGGTGTAAATTAACCCTGAGGTTGAGTAAGGGTGGGAGTCGTTGGAATGCTGATAAAACCTTTGAAATATAAATAACACCATAATAATGAATCATTGCATGCTTGTCTTGTTGGTAGAAAAATTTTGTGTTTTACAACAGAGGTATTACCTTACAGCCTTTAGGGGGTAAGAACCTGACTGATAATAGGTTTTGACTTTTGACTAACTAAAGGTTAAACGTTTCTTGTACATTTACAACACAAGCTTTGAATCGCACTAGGCTCCAACATGAAGGTGGCCTTTTATGCTCATTAGAAGTACTCAAGATACTGGCTGTATCTTGAGCAGTGGCTAAATGAGATTTCAATCTTGTCATTCTGCGTGAAAGGGTGTGAAAACAACAACAAACTTACAATACATTCCTAGTTTTTGCTTATATTAGTCCTAATGAGACACTGCTTATCGTGGTTTCGGAATTAATGGCCCAATGTGTCACTGTCTTGTATGACTGAATTACTTAAAATATCTATACTAAGACAGTGCTCCCAAGCACAAACTCTACCTTACATCTAAGCATTTTCAAATCTCCGTCTACCTGTCTCAAGTTGCTGAAGTCACAGTCATGCATTGTCCAGCCATTGGTGCACTGCCATTCTCTGGTCGGTGGTTAGCCAAGTGGATCCAGACTCAATGGGGATGGTCAACCACTAAGGTACTTCAAACATCGTAGCATCGAGAGTATTAACTCTTTCAACTTTCAAATAGTCTTGTCTTCGCAACCTCCATGATGCTGTCTCTGGAGGGATTTTAAGCGATATCTTATGTAATCCTTGCTTTTCTCTAAAAATTGACTCTAAATTGAGTGTAACAAACAATTTTAATAAACTGAAATATTTAAAGAGTTGCTTAGCAACAAAATAAATAATTGTGCACCTTTTTAAATGTTTTTGTTTTTATCAAATTTCTGTTTGATTTACCTGGTTAGGTTTTTTCCAAGATTCTTTCATTTTATAAAGTATTATTTTCCTGGTGCTATAATGCTAATCCCTTAGTATTCTGCAAATAATAATATCGCTTTACCTGTTTTGAATTCATCTCTGATCTAAATTTTCTTCCCGGTAATCCTTGACATAATTAATTTTTGGCTAAATACAAAACTCCGACTTTTGAAATCAGTCAGTTCCTCAATTCCCTGCCACCAATTGTTTTATTCTCATAAAAATTGCCATTTATTTGGACTTATATGATTAAAGACTCTCAAATAAAACAATATCGAAAGTTCATTATTAAGGTTATACTACCTTGATTAATACATATTATGACTGACTATGATTCTAACAGAATTCACTCTAAGTGTAATGTTGGCTCTTTTACTAATGCCATGCAAACTAATAATTTGTTATTTCCAAACATTTTTTCTTAAATTTGTTATCAGTGAAAACTAGACCAGAGGGAAAGAAAAGCGAAATTACTGAATTTAACGAACCACCACTTTCCAAAATAAAATAAGAAATTTGTCCATTCACACCTTTCAAATCGTCGTCGCTATCCCGGTCGGCCACTCCCGCTGTGCGAAACACCGCCGGCCCCAGACAGCATCCCTGGGGTACCCCTGCTGCAATCCGCGGCCCGGCAGCTGCAGTTAGACCTGTTCTAATTAAACTTCCAAGATTAATATTGGCAATGACAACCGCGGCGCATCCAGCCTCTGGTCTGCCTCTCATTAGTGCCCGGTCTGCTCGCCAGATAGCTCTCCACGTCCTACTGGTTCCCGCCACCGTATAAATATTGGTCGGCCACCGTTCCCCACCCATTCGCCATCATCGGCTCTGACATCAGGCGGACTAGTGTGGGGAAAGTTAAAAAAAGTAAACCTCTAAACATTTCACACGTGTTTTAATGACCCAAAGTTGGTTTTTGCAAAAAAAATTAAGGATGAAAATAAGAGAAATGATTTTCAAAAATGCTTCTTGAAAAAATCTTTTTTAGAGGTGATTCTGAAATAAAGTAACAGGGACCACCGATTGTGAAGGATACTAAATTGTAACAATTTAGCCAAACAAGGAGTCTTAAGATAACTCCTTTAACACAAACTTCTTAAAGATTTATAATCCTTGAAATTCTAATGGCAAATGAAAACACAATAAAAACATACTAGACAGTAGACCTCCCAATCGAAATGCTGAAACTATTCCCATCGGTTTGTTGTGTCCATTCCACCCAAGTTTTCCTCGCCACCGCCGTTACCTCACCGTGGCAATTAAAGCTACAAGGGCCCCGGAGTTTTGCAGTGTCCCAGGTTCACGACTGGACTGATTCCGTGCGTCGCGGCGCTGTAGAACCGTCGTCGTGAGGTCAGAGGCCACTGGCCACCGCTTCCTCACCAGCCGCTACGACTTGTACCTTCGCTTCCGGTACCTTCCCTCTCCTCTCACGGCGAAATTTATCACCTGCTTGAGTTACGTCTGAGTTTTATGGCAAAGCAGTTCCATAAAGTCCCGTGTTTAATGTTTGTGAAGACGCTATGGGTAAGGCTGTAGACCATTTAGACCAGGGTTTGGGTTTTTTTTTTAAATCAATTAATTTACCGGTTGGATCCACGTTAGAAAAGAGTCATTAGGACTCTTGATTGGATTTTTAAAAACCATTTATATTGGGTATATTCTAGGGACCTCAAACCTTGGATGAAGTGGCGTACAGGCAATATGGCTGTAATGAGGTAAAAGATCTATAATATGATTGAGAATTATTTGTATTTCGGTTTTAAGTTCGTTTATTGAGTAACACACTATGTTGTTCTTTACGCTTTTGCATCCAACGCTGCAGATGTTTGCCAGAAAGTATAAAAACATATTGTGCATAAAATGAGTAATTTTTATAAACTTTATTTAGTATTTTCAAACCATTATTTGCGTGCAGTTTCATATTTTCATTAAGGAACTCTTTGAGCAATAACACCTCTCAAAGAGTCTAAGGTATACATTTTGAGAGTTGTAAATTATGAAATACAGTTTTAAAAGGTTTTCGGCAATTAGCGAAGATTTTCCCAAATAAATTGAGCAATACAAAAACAATATTGTTTATGTTCTCCCACAGCATCACTCAAAAGTGAAACATCATTTTGATAACCGTGAAATGAATCACTAACCGAACCTTGCAATAAACGGAGCCAAGGTTGAGTTCATCGGCCGGTAATAAGATCCAGCGTTTAACCGAGTGGCAAAGCGATCAAGTGGGGAAAAACTAGACGCAAATGGCAAATAACGTTAGCCGCATTAGCCAGATAGAGTACGGCCAGAGGTGGGAGCCGGATTGGAGTTTCATGTAAGTTTAATGTTATGCTTGACATGAGGGTTCACCTGTCGCCGGAGGATGACGGTAAGCCGCTAGCGCCTGCGCCATTAGCCGAGTAGCTTACAGCGCATGCGTCCTCCCACGAGCGGCTGTCATGCGCAGACGGATGTCCAGCGCTGACGGGCCGGTATCTCACCGGGACGGACGTCACCTACGCGTCGACGGGGATAAGGATCATGTGGAACGCCGGAGTCAAAGGCGATTTGGAGGAGATCGTGTCATTGTTGTCACAACAGTCACTGGCTGGGGTTTAACTTGGTTCTATTGAATAATGTAAACTTTTAAGGTAAAATTCATTTTGATAATAATTTTTCTTTCTCTCGAAGAGGAAGAATGTTATTAAGTAGAGTGTTAAAAAATCAGGTCAGCAGTTAAGTTAAACATAACGGAAAATCCGTATTAAATGCTACTTGTTTGTATGTGAGCTACGTAATAATATCCGTATAATAAGTCATTTGCACTTTTTGTCAGTGTTGTGTATTTCAATAACTAAACGAGTTCTACAATTAAGCCAGAAAAATTAGGAAGCTAGGTAAATCAATAAAATAAGTAAACCAAATTTAAGTTTGTTTTATAATATGGAAGGAAGTCCAAATCTCAAGATATTACTCAATCCTTTCTTTCGTGCTAATGTCAACTAACAGACAGTGTGTGAAGTCTTTTGTAAGCATAATGACTGAAGCAGTCATAAATATTCTAAGTGGAACATCATTGAAATATTTATTGCACTAAGTGAAAATAAATCCACTAAATAATCAAGTAAATAAAACAAACTGCTGCGAATATTGTCTAAATATTTCCTCGTTAAAATTTACGACTTCCATTTAGACAAGTGGCGCCTCTCGGATATTCACCACTCCCTTTCGATCTTTATTTATGGCCGAACAGAAGCAAATAAAGTAGGTTAAACGTGTAGCAGTTAAAAAGAGAAGACAGCGAAGTAGGCGCTTCCAGCGTATAAATACGTTAGCGGTCACGCGAAGCCAGGCTTAACACGGTCGCCGGACATAACCACATGAAAATTGTTTTATAATGTGCTCATTTGTTAGCTGTTTTTGTGGCGAGGTCGGTGGCAACGATTACGATAATTGTGGCAGACTCATGGAGCACCGAGCGAGTAAAAACAGCGGCATCAATGACTCCAGGTCATCAACGAGCAGCACAAGTCATGTTGGGAGGGTTGGTCTCATCTCCGTTGATGATGTGGGAAGGGGGACTCTATGAGTCAGGGGTTGGCAATAATTAAACAGTGTTAGATTTAAAGTTGCCTGTTTATAGGTCCAATTCAATAGGATAGGTCGTAACCATCATAAAGAATTACCAAAAATATTTTGCTGGAACGTGTATGAATTTAAACATTATGTACAAAAAAATCAGTTTAAGTTCAATCAATAAGGTACAACGTATATATTTAAAATAGCTACCATCTTTTAAAATAATTTTAATAACTTTGTGCTGTTTGAAAGGACTCTGTTTCCTGCTTGAAACAGTTTCCAACAACAACCTCAACTATGCATAACAAAAAAAGTTTGCATAACTTTTTTAATTAAACGTTGTACAATTTTTATTTTAATCCCAAATTAATTTTTTTTTTAATTTTTGTTCTAAGTTTACTAGATACTTCTTATTTGACTAATTACAAAAAATATAAATTATTTTATTCTATGCTTAAAAAAAATATAAAGTAGATTTTTGGAATTGCATTAATATGACTTATACTACAGTAACTACAGGTACAGAACAGTTAATTACAGAACAGATTAAAATGGGATGAACAGTAGTACGAAATGTGGCCTACACATTTTCTTGTTGGCGACACCCATCTTCATTGCAACTTATTTTTGCAAACTTTCTAAAAAACCTAAACATAATAATTTTTTACTTCTCGTTCATTCACCTTAGGATAATTTTTTTTAAACAACATCTTTGTACAATAGTTTGGAATGTGTTATCCTTAGAATCCCTTAGCAATTTCCACTACCTTAAGTTTCTATAAAAAATTCAACACCTGGGTCTAGGGAGGGCACCACATCTAACAGATATCCTTGGACAACCCTGCCACTTCCCTTTATTAAATAAGTCTCCTCCAATACCCACTGATGGTTGCTTTCTACAATAATAATGAATTACACAAAAATATTTTAAGAATAACTGAATAACCCGTCACATTAATACAATTTTGCGAGACGAACCGAGCTGCCAATGTCTTGGCTCTAATCACTGCGCAGACGCAGACCGCTCCGCCACTCATCTCTCCAATCATTGGCCGATGTAGACTCCGCGACCGCGACCGCGCACCGGGCCGCGTAATTACAAACCCTATACGGATTCGGACAGTGTCTGACTTCGTAGCGGGATTGTAGTGGCTCGAGCGGCGCGCCTACCCAACTACTACAAACCCTATACGAAGTCAGACACATCAACATGGCGACGCTGTTGTGTGCTCTTCTGTTGTTAACTACTGCGAAATTGTATGAAGCCTATCACTTATGTAAAATGTAAAAAATACAATATAAACTAAAAGTATTTCATTTAGTACGGTACCTAATGGTTATTTTCAAAAAATTCTAAGTAAAGACATGTAGACATTGAAACTAAAGTAAAGTAAAGGCATTGATAAGCGAGACATTCATTATTTTTATGTAATATATAATGGAACTTAAAACTTAAAAATTACAATTCAACTTTATTGAAACAAATCGTACAATAATGCATTAGGATAGTATAATTGTATGACTGTACAAGTATACGGTTTAAAATACCTATAAACTATTACTTTTTTCATCACACATTAAAAAACTTAGTCAATGCTTTCGTTATTTGAAAAGTTTACTTGATTATAATTTCTCACAATACAATTAAAAAGTTCAAAATAAAGAAAAACAATATATTTATGGTTTTACTTTAAGTATATAACAGAACAAAATCTCTCTCATGAACAATGAAACTCATTATTCGATACCGAAGTGGACTTACCTGATTGTAACATTGATTTTAATTCTAGTTTAATCTGCAAATATAATTTATTTTTAACAGATATTTAAAGAAATATCTATATGTAAACAAACTGGAGGGTTTACATCGTTTTTTGTTGGAATCTAAAATGTTTTGTAAAAACCACTTAAATGGTGGAATGAGTTTGTTGATAAATTTAAATATTAACTACCGTCAAATACCGTCAAAAATAAAAGTAAAACTCTAGTGATCTTTAGCATGCTGTTAATTATTCCTCACACTTTCGGCCAAATTTGTAGTAGTTTTCCTTTGTTCATTTTTAACAAACACACACCTTGTAGTTCTTCCATCTTGGCTGGCCAAGCAGATTCAATTCTTCTGCCTACTTTTGTAATTCCCCTTTTTTCACTTCAAGATATCGATGCAGGCTGTACTCGTATTATTTTAGTTTTCAGTATCATAAGTTTTTCTCTCAAAACATCGTAGCTTGAGCTGTTTTTTTTTTTCTTAGTTTGTTCACAGGTTTTTTTTAGGATGGCAAGATTTACTGTGCTTGGACAAGATTCTATTATGTCAACAGTGTGATTGAGCTCCGCTCTTTGTGGACTCTCGGATGTTTTCACCTTGATTGTCAGCAGTAGGTTTGTCACCTATCAACAGTCCATCAACAGCTTGAGAGTTATCACAACTCTTTTTTCCTCTGTTGAAAAACTTTTATGGGTAATTTCAATGTCGCTTCACCTTGAGAATTTAACCCACACAACTGACATTCAATGCAAAAGTTGTGCAAAAATTACGAAACTGTTCTTCGTACATATTCACTATAGATAGGGCCTACACTAACATGGATACATAAAGCTATAATATCATGTTCATTTGAGAGCGCGAACGTCAAACTGATGATCCAGCGGAAGCAAGTGAAGATAAAGTTTTCACGTTAATACCTGCAACTGTGCGATTGGCGTGCGGGCGATAGCCACCAACGTCTGACTTCTATAGGGTTTGTAGTAGTTGGGGAGGCGCGCCGCTCGAGCCACTACAATCCCGCTACGAAGTCAGACACTGTCTGAATCCGTATAGGGTTTGTAATTACGCCACCGGGCCACTCCGGGCTGACACGTTATGACACTAATTCATCCGGGGGAGGCCGTAGGTGTTGAACAACAAGAGCAAGATGTTTGAAACGTCGACCGCGGTAGTGGACGGCATCGATTTGTTTCGTATCGAGATCGTAGCCACGATAACATGTTGATTGACAGGCGGGCGGCGAACGCGGCAAAAACACGATATCGCATCTCGATCGATTAATAGGTTCGATTAAGACGTTTCGATGCATCGAAATTTGAGGTTTCAATAGTTCTTTGTGTTTGGAGAGGTGTCGGCGTGAGCGGAGATGCGTTAATAGCTCGGCTGCCTCAAAATATCAACAAAACAGGTGATCAGATGTTGGAACGGCCCCCTTTGTTGGTTTGGGCGTTTCACGCGTTCGTTAGATACTTGTGTTCCTGGATATTGAAGGATATCCAACCCCGATGAGTTTTTAGTGATAAAATATTTTACTGGCACTGTCGTAAATAATTTGAACCACTTATGTTTAATTTCCTTGACTATCAGCTAAATTATAACCTTCAGGCTACTATAGCCTATATAATTTTGTCAGTGCTTGGTAAAATAAATAAAAATTACTACCTTGCGGATACAGGTAGTTTTATTAAAAATTCTTTGTTGGATTATTAGAGAGCCCAAAGTACTATGATTAAGAACTGAACTACTAAAATGATTGTCTAAATACAAGTAGACCATTCTTTTATAAATTAAAAGTTCAGAGACTGCTGCTGCAAACGTAACCTCTAAGTAGGCCTACTGTAAGCGGAAGAAGTTGAGTAGCTTAATCGAACTTGAGAACTCACGGCATAAACACGCAGACTTGGAAACACCCCAGAGTTCTGAAATGAATCAACTTTTATAGTAACGTGTCTTAAACATAAGGTGATTAAACAAAGGTAGGCATACTAACTTTTATTTTTGTTATTCTAATGAAAATATACATGTCATAAAAATAAACAATATTGCTAACCAGAGGCGATTTTATATGATATAAATGATGGTTTTGGTTTTGCTGAAGTATCGGCAAACATGGTACTAAAAATAGTCTGCAACGTCGTCGCTCTACTCCATTTGTTTGAGCTGTAAACGGTCTTCACGTCAAGGTATTCCGTGTTATCCGTACTTTTCAGAGACTCCACAAAATAGACTCACAGATTACCACTGGTTCCCCTGGTTTCCGCCCGCATCAGTGGCGCTAGTGATGCCGCCCGGTGCTGCCGCCTGGTGGCTGGGGGCGGCGGCTCTGCGGCATATATCACCTCTGATTGACCCGTCCGCGGCCGCGTCCTCGCCGCTCGTAAACCAGCCCACAAATGAAGCCATAAACTCGGTTTGTTTTTAATAATACGCATAACTCCCGGCGCACCTCCCCTTACCCCTCTCCCCCGCCCTCGATCGACTATGCATGGTAATTTTTTAAATTGACACGGATAAAATATCATTCGGTAGCGATCGCTACTAGTATTTTATATTTTAGGACGAAGAAACCGGTCGGGTAGGCTGCATGTAGTTGGTACAGCAGTTTATGTGTTGGGGCTTGTAGTGGTAATGGGCGACGAGATATGGGAACATCCGGTGGATGGGGTTGATGGGCTTAGAAATATTGGGCCGTTGATTGTAATTTTACATTTACACAGGTAGTTTAGAAGTCCTGAAATTACTGCACCGGGCTTCACTATGATATTTAACTGTTAACAAAATATTGTACGTTAATCTGAAAATTTTTCCAAACTTTCGGTATATTTGAGATATTTTAACCTCTACAATCCAGTCTACAGTCTACAGTCTACAAGTCTACAGTCCATTATACTGAATCTTCACACAGTATCGGTATTTAAAAACATTACACGAATGAAATTTTTCAAAGGATTAAGACATATATGGCACTGTCTATTTTAAAAATCAAAACTAATTAATTTCACTAAAATTTATATTTTTTATTTTTAGAGTGTACACATTCTAATTAGTTTATATTTTATTATTTACCCACCATAGAAAAAAATTACAAACCAAATAGAGAATGGCTTGATGAGCCTATAGAAGAGATAGCGACCAATTTACGATTCACATCATAATATGTGTGTGATGGGTGTTGTCTGATTACTCTATTCAGTAAAGTGGTAAAGTGGGGGTAAATGATTTCCAGAAACTAATAAAACATAACTTGACTAACCATAGATTTTTAACAATATTTTATGAAGTGTTATTTAAATTTCAAAGAAAACAATTACTAACTTAAGTAAAATTTTGGAAATTAAAAAGAAACTAAACTTGATATGCTTATGCTTGATTTAAAACATAAACATTCCTAGAGAGCGATTGCAATATTGTTTGTTGGTTTCTGAGTATAAGCGTTCAAAAATAACGAGGAGGTAATTTTCTCCAAAAAGGGTCTTAGTTTTCTTGTAATTGTTAGTCTTGTTTGATTGTACCTGATGGAGGATTGTAAGGTCCGAAAAAGTTTATAATGTACTTATAGACTTGTGTAGTAATGGTTTTCTCCTTAAGTTGGTCTGTTTTTATTTTGAGGGGAAGGGGTTCCAGTTGGTAATGGCAGCAGGATTCAAGGAATCTGACTGCAAGTGGAGGCATTCATTATGAACTGACTCGAAGAGTAAAATACATTAGTTACCCATTGTTTTTGTTTGCAGAAGAAATTCAGACTGGATTCTTTTGGATTTCCTATTTTATCACTCCAACCTATATAAGTATTCCTCAGCTTCCTTCAAATGCTGCCAAGTATACACAAAATAGTCAATTACTTATCAAAAGTTTCGTCAGATAAATACCGCATGTATTTGAAATTTTCTTTCAAATATAGTAGCTATTGACTCTTAAGCAAAATCTCATGTCAGATTGTTTTGTTTGTTGAATATTTATAATGCAATTGAAAGTACTGTACATTAAGCAAAATATTAAACTTATATTATTAACTTAAATAAACTTTCCATAAATTATTAACTTAAATAAACTCTCCATAAACAAAACTCTTTGCTGTACATAACATAGGTACTGTAGTGTGGTGTTGGTAAAAATGAAAGTTTTTTCTCTGCAATATCAGCATGCTGTGCAATATAATGTATTTTTAAATATACAAAATTATGCATTTTCAATACCTTTAATAATACTGTACTTAAATTTTATGTGTCTATTTTACCTAATTTTGTGTGTATCTACTCCAGGATTGCTTTTGACGTTTTGGCAGGGAACGGTCCAAACTCCAGTCTTGTAACTATCTTATTTTGACCATTAGTTAGATAGCATCATTAATTAATAGCCCAATGACAAATGGCAACTGTATCCGGAATTGAACCTTTAAAAAGCTGCTAATTTTCCTCAGGATCGAACTGTCAATTACTTTTACATATTTTCCATAAAAATTGTTTTACGTAAAATATATTTCCGTCCATCCTCACTTCTGATTGCAATATTCACTTTTTTCTGATAAGTAACTTCTCTCTATAAATTCAACAGTGACTTAATATATCATAAAAAATTATATGTGGTGTCTCTTTTGTCCTCCAGAGGTTATTATATCGACAACATGGATAAAAGCATGCTACTTTATTACAGTACACTTTTGTGAATAATAGTTATATTATTGGATGATAAGTTAGGAACACGTCGCGGTGGGACTGTAGGACCTATACAGTATCTTTAATGCAAGCCTCTAAGTTGCGTTAGGAAGAAATGAAGGCGTTCCCCATTCGAACAATTCCCGTCATTCGTTGGGAATCTTTGTCCGATTTGGTTTGTTAAAAAAGTATATTTTCTATGGTATAAAAACTAGTTTTTACTAATAACAAACTCCTCTAGAGGATTTGTATAAAACAATAATTTAAGGAGACATTACCTTGAATTTAAAGAGAGAAACGTTAAAATACTGTTTTAAGGACCAATCCAATTTTTGATCATCGAAATAGTTTAACTCATCCGTATAATTTTGCATTATAAGAGATGCATATTTTTCCTTTATGTGAGTGGTCCTTTAAAACCAGTTCTGAGTGATCAAAAGAAAAAATAGATACAATTCGGTTCGTCATTTGACACACTCTTAAATAATTGTCTACTTGAGCAAAATGTTAACAAAACAGTTGTAGCGATTGATTTTAAAACTAATTAGAAAATATGTACAAAGTGAGAGAATTAGGGTTATTTGGTTTTTCGACCGCCTCAACTTTTGTAGGCCTAATTCAATTGCAATAATTCTTCATGCACATAGGCTACTCTTTATAAAGGGTGTCACTCAACCATTGAACCAAATTTTACCAGGTTAACAAAGGACAAAAACAAGTAAATAATGCCATGTGTGGAATCTTCCTTGTCTGTTTGTATGTATTTTATAACTAATACATGAAAAAATTAAAAAGTACTTGAGATACAGAGTTAGCAATTGGCACAAATATAAAGTAGAGAGTTAAATTTTCCCCTGTGACTATTAAAACAAATCTTTTAGTTTTTTCAGTTATTTGGATTTTAAATTTTGAATGGCTGCCATTTAAAAGCTAAAAATTTAAAAATTAAACCAACTTTGAGTCTTAACGTAGGTAATGGTTGTAACAAGTTTTAACTCATTGTTTAAAGTTCATTGTTGGTGATGGTTATTAGTTTATGTTATTGTTTCGTAAATTATTACGCATATTCACACTCATCATATCATCACCACTGGTATATTCATATCATCACTGATGATTAGTAAAAACAAATTCACGACGTTTCGGGATCTGGAATATGATCCCGTCTTCAGCCGCGTTTACAATGGAGTTGCAGACATTTGTCTGCAACTTTTTGCCTACAATATTTTGTTGCCGACTGTTTTCCAGAGTGGAAGGCCAAAAATTTAGTTTCAGACCCCAAACTGTCTGCAACTTTTATTGTTTACGACAAAATTTGAGCAGTTGTAACAAACATCGGCAATATTTAGTCGTCAACACGTGTTTGCAACTCCAGTGTAAACGCGGCTTTTTCCGTCCAAGTTTTAACTCCGCAACTACAATCATTAAAACGCTATCATGAAACAATGAAAATTTACGTACAAACCTAATAGAGGAAAAATTTAATATGGCCTTAGTAAAATTATGTCCAGTGGTTGCTCGACACCCTGCATACCTACGACACCCTGAATTTTCTGTACAGCGCGCATTTCGAGTAACATATTCCAAACCAAGTTGTCGGACTCCGTACGCCACAGGTTATCCGACATTTCCGTCCCAGCCCTGAGCCGATCATATTGTACGATAGCATCTCCGATCGGATCCCATCCTCTAATTGATTCTCCGACACCTGCCGTTGCCGATCCAATATGGCGGCTAATCGAGCGACCAGGCGCAGTCGCAGCGGCATCGGCCGTCAAACGCCTCGACCCACGTGGTGTCAGCGGTTTGGACATGTAGTGACGTGCAAGAGTGCGAAATGCGAAATACCAAAATGGAATACCCAAGGTTGCAGAGCAGGTTACTGATTTGTTTTCTATTCATGCTAAAAAATCTCGAATCAAGTTTTTTGTTGTTGAAATGTTTAGGCTAGTTGGGAGATGAATTGTTTCCCAGCTGTAAAGAGAATAAGTAATCGAGGAGAGGTTAACCCCACTACCATCCTTTGTAACTCCAGTATTGGTCAGTATCATTTGTTTACTTTAATCTCAATGCTATAGATATGTATGGTGAAGAAATCTTCTCCTTCCCTAGCCATAAAAGTTATATCTCCCCGAAATACAACTAATTTATCATATATTACCACCTCTATCTTTTATTAAGGAATTGGCAGACCTCTTTTTGCCTTACTTTGCGCCGTCCACATGGACTATTCATCTGGTCGTGGATCGTATTTATTAGACAAAGTAAGGGGGTGAGCCGCGACAGTGCAGGTGAATGACACTGATAAAATTCTCTGCCTGCAGGTGGATTCGAACCCACGACATTGCTGCTGTAGTCCCGGAGTCAAGCCCGCTGACCACTACGCCACCAACCCGATCTATCATGCGTTTCTTGCCTCTTAGAGCGGTAGGGCAAAATATTTTTTGTGTGAAACTTAAAATTCAAAAAGTTATATAAACTTTTTTTTACACAGTGGGTGACAAATTATCTTAATTAAAACTAGCTTCGTTAAAAACAATCATACGAAATGTTCTTCACATTCAGTTCCTCAATCCTATGTAACATGCTTGTTTTTTATGACAGTTATAAAACCTACACTATCGAAATAGTTCACCTTTTTCGTTACCGTGTATACTTTGTAAGAGAGATAAATGGCACTTATCGCATAACGTCGACACCCACTAACGAGCGTGCCGTATGGCCCGCTGTAGCGTCACTGCGCATGCGCGTTGTGTAGTGGACCGTGTGACAGCATGACGCATGCGCGCCGCGCTCTCCTGCGACGGGCCCGGACGGTCCGTCTCACATGCGCGATCATTACTACGATTACGTCACAGCCAGTGTCGTACCGCCGGTAAATGTCAACGTATACCAACAGAATACCTCTTTTAGCGAATTTCCCTATAGGGAATACGCTATTACGGTAGTAGTCACACGGTAAGACCTAAGCCCGGGACCATGATACTTTTTCGTTTTGAGGTCCCTAGAAGCCAAAAACACCGTTCGTTCAAATTGATATATATGTATATATATATATATATATCTATATATATATATATATCTATGTGTCCGTTAACACGATAACTTTTGAACGGAACCTCCGATTTTGATGAAATTTGGTACAGGGGTGTAAGCCAGCATCTACTAGGTTGAGTTCGCGAACCAGAATGATCGGACCATTGGAACGGGGTTTTATGGGGTTTCAAAAGGGTTAAAAATGGGTTTTTGGCATTTTTCGACCTTAATTTTTAAAATTCAACAATTTTAACTGAAACCATTTAAAAGAGCTTAAAAAAACAAACGATTTGGTATTTTGAATTTTTATCTTAGCATAACTGGTTACGGGGAAAATCAAAAAATGTGTTTTCCATGTTATTCTTATGGGAAATCAAGAAAAGCCTATATCTTGCTTATTTATTGACATAACTTAATCAAATTTGGTATGTACATTATCTAGATAAGGTTTAACTTATACTTGCTTACAAAACCCATATGGCGGCAAACCTACATACTCACCCCCATGGGGTTTATGGGGAAAATAAACAGAACACCATAACCTTATAAAATTTGGTATGTACAATCACTAGGTAGGATTTAACTTATATTTACCAACTAAACCCATATTATGGCTTCAAACCTACATATTCTCATCCCCATGGATTTTATGGGGAAATATAAAATATACCAAAATTCCATTGGAAATTCGCTGAGTACGCAGGTCTGCTGCGACGGGGGTATTTATCGTTTAAGAGACTTATTACACAAAAATCTAGAATAGGAGATCACAATTCGTAAATTTTAAGAATGATGTGTGTGATGAGTGATGTGTGATACTTCCAAAGCAAACACACAAATCCTTCTTAGCCCTCTATTATAGAATGTTTTTGCAAACTAAACATCATTGTAGAATCGTTGACTTATACAGTACAAGGTTGATGCATTGTCACCCGATACAACATCCACAGTGAAAAATAACCGGCACTTTTCGAAAAAAAATAACTAGCACAATTTTTCCTTGCAATCAAGAAATCCGCAAATTAAGAATGTTTGCAAGTGTCCGAATTCGGCCGTTAAAAACAAAAAGACCGCCGGCCGGCGACACATGCCACGGGCGCTTCGCTCCTTTTTCGTCCGCGGCCGCGTCGCGCTGCCCGGCATGCGCGCTTTTTGCGCCAAAACTCCTCTCACAATAGAACGATTTGTTTACGCTTCTGTTTGGCGTACGCAAAAAATGATAACATCATAAAGTGGAACATATTGGGTCTGGGCGTCATAAATAATGTCGGTTTTTGGCCTCGGTTCCAGGTAATGTTTCGGTGAACCCCGGCACGTCTCGGCACCCACTATGGGTTCCCGGAAATCCTTTTTTGACAGCCAATCAGAAAATTGTTGTGGATCCGACGACAGGTGGTTCTTCGATATGGGTTTTATTGTTCCTTCGATAGAAATTTCGACGATTTTGTGCTTTTTCTTCGGCTGAATCTCTCCTGCACCATTTTGAAATCGTTCCTTTGTGTTACTCTAAAACTGGATCCGAAATAGTAACACTAATTTACCTATGAAAATTGGTAACTTTAAAAATAGCAGTTAGTAGTATTTTATAATGAAGTTCTTTAATGTCGAAATTATAAGTTCTTCACTAAAAATTTTAGACTGTTCTTGTGTGATCCAAATCCTTTTTGCTTTTCACAAATTTAGATACTGAAAATCGTTTGGTTGAGGAATTATTATTTTTAAATTAAAAGCAGGGTTTTGTGAATTAAAGTTTTTTGCGTTTTTATTTGACATTAATTTACCTGATTTATCCATAGATTCAATCTTTCATTTTAAACGATATTTGACTACACTATAAGGGACTTGATTTGCAAAATATGATCTTTCACCACTAAGGTTTACATGTTTCATTTTGTTTTGTGTGATTCAACTAATTTGCACAGACACCACTGTCGAAAGGTAGACAAAATTTGGACAAGAAACTAAATGTTTGATTAATGTTTTCTGGATCCATCAATACCAAAGCAATTTATCTAGTAACACCAACGCTCTCACAAACGAAAAAGAAAGTAATAATTTGGGTTTAGGTCAACTGAATATAATTTTTAATAAGGGGATTAATTCAACTAACTCTAAATATTCAGTTTGTAAGATCGTATAAACCTTGTGTGACATATGACGGATGTCTCTGAGTGCCGAGGGGGATACTTAAGTGAATAGTAGACTCAGTGGCTGGAGATTATCGCTCCATCTCCGGTCCGGGTACTCAAGATGAGGCTGGAGATATCACTAGTATGTCACAGGCTGGTATTTAATCTCCTAGTCAATTAACATACTTGCGGGGTTTCTTTTTTGAACTGTATATGGTAAAATGCCCAACGAAGATTTTTGTACAGGGAAAACTATGTCTTCTTAAGTCAAAACATAGTTAAAGTATTAGATCGAAATTAAATTTAAACATTCAATTAATTATTTTTTTAGATTTTACTAAGGGGACCTGTGCAGCGCAATGCCCTGCATTTAGCGGAGTACTTATTGAATTATCGGGTGTTCAATTTCCGCTCGGAGGTAATTTACTAGTAGTTTGTTGTAATTAAAGATACCTTTTTCAGATAATAAGGCTTTAATCAACTAAAAAATGTTACATAGTTGGAAAGGTAAACAAAGAATGAATATAAACAAGAAGTAAATAAATAAACAGCTGATTACTTAAATCAGTATTTCATAACATTCTCCCCCTCAAAACTTAAACTACGTAATCAGCCAGGTAAGTCGGCGGTTTTCTTGGTCTTTTTGGAAAATTGTTTTCTTGAATGTCATTTTGTAAAGTGTCCTGTAGCTCTGGAGTGATGTCTGGCTCCAAAGTAACGTTCGACTCAGGAGTGACATTCGGATCTGAAGTGACGTTTGGCTCATGAGTGACATTCAACTCTGGAGGGACGTTCGGCTCTGGATTGAAGTTCGGTTGAGAAACATCCTTTAGGGTTGGTGAACATGGCATGTTTTGGTTGTCTAGTAAACTCGTACCCCCCCTACGCGATAAATGCTTGAGAGATACAGTCGACTGCCTTCCATCATTGTGTTTTACCAAAGCATAGTGTGGGTTGGCATCAATGAGCTCAACTTCTTCAACTAGCGGATCAAATTTTGATGTCCGAACGTTTCTTTTTAAGAATATTGGTCCAGGCTCCATAAGCCAAGCTGGAAGCGAGGTGCCATTGAGTGACCGCCGAGGATGCATAAAAAACCTGTCATGTGGCGTACTGTTGGTCGCAGTGCACAAGAGCGATCTTATGGAATGTAATGCATCGTTGAGTACAACTTCCCATTTCTCTACCTTTAAGGATCTGGACTTAAGAGCTAACAAGATTGCTTTCCACAATGTCCCATTGAACCTTTCCACTTGACCGTTTCCTGCGGGATTATATGGAGTTGTTTGACTAGTGGCTATCCCTCTTTCATGCAGGTAATCCCTGAGTTCCTTGGAAAGAAAAGATGTCCCTCTGTCAGAATGAATGTAGCTGGGCATTCCAAATATTGAAAACAGATTTTCCAAGCAACGAACTACTGTGTTTGAGGATATATCACTGCAAGGGTATGCGAATGGGAAGCGTGAATATTCATCAATTATGGTCAGCAGGTATCGATTTCTCGTGCAAGATGGCAATGGTCCCTTAAAATCTACATTTAGCCGCTCAAAAGGCTTTGTTGCCTTGATTAGGTGAGCGTTTGTAGTCTTATAGAATCGGGGTTTAATCTCAGCGCATATCGGGCATTTGTTTGTCATTGTTTTAACATCATCAACAGAGTAAGGAAGATTTTTACTCTTTATCCAATGGTACATTCTTGTAATACCAGGGTGACAGAGTGACTGGTGAAGTGCAAAAAGCTTGTCATGACAATTTATGTTAGTGACAGCTCCACATACGCGTGAAAATGCATCGGCTGTAATGTTTTCTTTTCCTGGTCTATACTGTATGTCAAAAGAATAAGGTGACAACTCTAGACGCCATCTAGTGATTTTCTCATTTTTTATTTTACTGGTGTGCCGACTGTTGAACACAAATGACAAAGCTTGTTGATCGGTTATCAAGAGAAAATGCCGTCCAATGAGAAAATGTCTCCATTTCTTCAGAGATTCAACTATGGCTAGAGCTTCCTTCTCAATGGAGGAATGTCGTTTTTCACAATCGGTCAATGTTTTAGAAAAGAAAGCGACAGGTCTACCTTGTTGACTCAATGTTGCTGCGATAGCAAAGTCTGATGCGTCTGTTTCCACAACTAATGGTGAAAGATCATCAATTACGGTGAGTATTGACTTTCCTATGTCTTGTTTAATTTCCTCAAATGCCAAAGCTGGCTTAGAAGAGGGCAATATAGGAAAAGATTTGCAATCAATTAAAGGCCGAATCTTGTCTGAGAACTTAGGGACCCACTTTGAGTAGTGCGAAAATATCCCTAATGCACGTTTTAAAAGAGAAGCATTAGATGGCAACGGCAAATCTAACAAAGGTTTTAGACGCTCTGGGTCAGCTTGCAAAGACTGGTAGCGAATTCAATATCCTAAGATCGATATTGTGTCTAGAGAAAATTTGCTTTTCTCACTGTTTAGAGTAATATTATATTTCTTAGCTACCTCTAAGAATTTAGTCAGCCTTTCATCATGCTCTGACTGAGTTTTACCAGCTACAGTTATATCATCAATGAAAGCCCACACCCCTTCTAGTTTTTCAGTGGAAATAATTTTATCAATCGTGCGCTGAAAAGCTGATACACCATTCGTCACACCAAACGGAACCCTACAGAACTGATACAGTTTTCCAGCTGCTTCAAATGCTGTGTAGAATTTTTCATGTTCCGAAATTGGTATTTGATGGTAGGCATCCTTTAAATCTATAGTACTGAAAACTCGATTTTCTGCTATTTTACTAACTATATTTTCAATATTAGGTAAAGGGTAGGCATCCAATAAAGTGAACTTATTTATAGTTTGACTGTAATCTATTACTAATCGCTTTTTATGAGATGAGCTTTTGGTAACAAGCACTTGGGCACGCCAGGGAGATGAACTTTCTTCAATTATGCCATTTTGAAGGAGTTTTTGCACTTCAGAGATGATGAACTTTTCATCATCATTAGAATACCTGCGAGACTTAGTTGCAATGGGCTTGCAGTCAGGTGATAAATTAAGAAAAAGGCGCGGTGGTTCAACAGAAGCACAAGCAACATTACAAATAGACAGAGGTAATTTATCTCCTCCAAAATCAAGGTTTACCGAAGAATGCAATTTCATTATATCATGACCAACCAAGATGTCAGTGCACAGATTGTCGATAACAAATAGTTTTACATTTTCATAAGAATGGTCAGAGAATTCTAGGTTTGCAGAAACATACCCTTTGATAGGTGACTTTAGAGATGTAGAAGCCATAGATACCTGTTTGGGTTCTGGAATTACATGAAAATTATTTTCCATCACAATAGTTCGGTTTATGAAACTATCGGTACTCCCCGTATCAACCAAAACTTCAACAGGTATTTTATTTACACTACCCCATACAATTGCTTTTGACAGCCCATTGGAAGCAGCTGCACATGAAAACGGGGGCATTACCAAGGAATAGGCATTAATGGTCTTACCTTGAGCTTTCATTAACCTGCATACCTTCACGAAGTGTCCCTTTTTCTTACAGCCATCGCAAGTAGCATCTTTGGCAGGACAGTCGTTTCGAGAAAAATGACGCCGGCCACCGCAGTAGAAACACTTCTGTTTTGAGTTTTTCGGTACAGCAGCTGAAGTAGGAGATTCCTCAGGATCCATATTATTATTCGGTTGATCAGGCAGTGTTGATGAGGTGTTGCAATAAATTACTTCAGTTTGGTTTGAAGATCCATATGCTTCACAGCTCTTTTGTGCAGACTCAAGCGAACGTGAAATGTCCTCTGCCTCTTTCAATGTCAAGGATGACTTTTCTAAGAGTCTTTGACGGATATTGGTATTCATAATTCCACTTATAAAGGCATCACGAACGGATTCATCTCGATAAGTATTCCCATCTACGGCGTGAAAGTTGCAATCTTTGGTGAGAAGTTTAAGCTCTTGTAGATATTTGTCTATGCTTTCTTCTTTCTTCTGTTTCCGATTTGCTAGCATGTGTCGAGCATAAATTTCATTCTTCTTGGGATTATAAATATTTTGCAAAATTTCAACAGCTGACTCATATGTGGAACATTCAGAAATGTACTCATAGACATTGTAAGAAAGAAAATTAATCAACACGTTAAGTTTCTTCTCTTTAGCTACTTCTGAGTCAGTTATGAAATTTTCAAGTGTTTTGAACCAGTGTTTGAATGCTCTACTTGCAGAAGGGTCTTCTGGATTTGTATTAAACTTCTCTGGTTTTAAAAGCTTTTCCATTTTTATTTAGTTGATTAAATTGTTGTAATTAAAGATACCTTTTTCAGATAATAAGGCTTTAATCAACTAAAAAATGTTACATAGTTGGAAAGGTAAACAAAGAATGAATATAAACAAGAAGTAAATAAATAAACAGCTGATTACTTAAATCAGTATTTCATAACATAGTTTTACATTAAAATTAAATAATAGTGCCAATGACCATGCATTTGTTGATATTAATTTGATCAATCGAATGTTATCACTAATGATTAAAATTCACACTGAGAGAGTGTTGAAATTTGGGATTTTTCTTTTGGGTCGAAATTAGGATTCCATTGTTGTTCTTAAACTGATCTTTATTCAGGGGTTCTGCCTAAAATCTTCTTGAATTAGAATAAATACATTCACAGATGTGTGAAATGGATGTTTAATCACATAATGACCCCGGAGACAGAATTAATATTATATACAACTCCCCGGTCCTGTACATTGTAGGCCTAATGCAGCCCTCAGTGCGCCTGTTTTTCCAGCACTGTACTTACATCTTAGATCTCTCCTTATTCCTAAAGAGTACTTTGTATTTTAATGACATTATGAAAGGTTATAATTCCTTTAATCCCAAGATGTAAACAAATCTCTCCGATTTTATGAAACTCATTATTGTAAACGTTAAAAATATGTTTTGCAAAATAAGACTGTTCCTGATGTATTAGGGCCTACTTTGGCAGCCGCACGACGTCTCTACGAGCACACCATTCTTCCAACAGTAACCGCGCATTGTAACACAGTAGTATGGCGCCAACAGAGTTATGTCTCCAGGCTTACCTCTTCATTACCCGGCTCAATACAGCCGTATTTATTACCCGGGTGCATTAACATAGAATGATTACCCGAGGCAGAACGGTTGCGTGCTTCGGCTGATTTTTCTTGTCAGTCTCAAGTGGGCGTTGCCGATATATTAATGTGCGCTCGGTTCCGCAGAATTAATAGAGGTTTTATTCATTAACGCTGAATACGGGAGCCAATACGGGAGATTTGTAGAGCTCCTACTGGTCGTTCTGGTTATTTGAATGTTAATTTCACAATAAAGCAGAAGCCGCGTGAGCTAGCGTTTAAAGGAATTCTGTTTGGATTTGAATTGTCGAAGGAGAGAATGTATGTTGCTCTTTGCATGCCGTATAACAGTTGTGTTCACTTTATTGAAGTATACATTAGAAGGAAAATATAAATGCTAGATAAACATTCGTAAATTCTATAACTGATTTTTTAAGCTTGTTAACGATTGATCTAAAAGTGATAAACCAATCAATATAAATCTTAGGGTTATACAATAATTATTATTATCATCCGACAGTAAGTCATAGATTTGTTATACAATGCACATATCGATTAAGTGCCTTTCCATGGATTGGGGCTTGAGTTGAAAAAAACATTGGATGACGTAAAATGTTCTTCCGAAAGCATCATTTATTACAAACGGCTGAATAAAGAAACGAAAAGTCAATAAATAAGTTTTGCACAGAATTTGAAAGTCTAATAAGCTGTCTATAAACAAGGTTACCGTGCTTTCAATAAGAACTATATACCTTTTGTGAATTTTAACCCAACTTTTAAAAGGGTCGGCCGATCTGTGGCAACGTTGTAGGAAGGGCCCGCGTTAAATAAACAGTAGCAGGCTTGCGTGGAAGTTGACGGGATCGGTTGATTCTTTATGAGAGTTGCACCTTGGTCAACACAAATTTTGCTACTTTTTACTGTGTGTGCCACTACGGCTTTGAAGTATGAAATATAACCATATTTTCAACCCAAAATTCCAATTAAATTCTAAAATCATTCCTAATGATTCCATAACATTGTATACACCAGTCTTGATTCTAACTGTCCCAAAAAAGGGCAGTGGGCATTTATGGGTTGAAGCAATTAGGTATTTTAGTCACTAATCATTCTAAAAATTGTATTTTGAAGACATTGTTACATTGAGACTTTAACTGTTTGTAGATTAAAACCACAGACAAGAGAACAACTGTTTAAAAAACATTCTTGTTTTATGTAGGCTGCAGTTCACTGTCATCTTGTTAATACCAATACGTTGTTTTGTAGGTTAAGTTTATGAATGTTTGTCAGTCATCTTGATTGCTTGTTCGTTATTTGTAAAATGGCATTACCGTGGGAAATATATAAATAAATAAAATATCCTTGCAAAGCCAGTAGGCGAGCCTCATATTTTGACAGCAAATAATATTTCTTCTTCATTCTTGCAAAAAGTCATATATAATATTAAGCTATAAAATGGTATTCATGATTTAATATATCTTATGGTTTTCACTTTATTGCGCAAAAACCAAAAAATATCACTTCCCATTTATAATATTAGTCCCATTAGTCCACTGTGTACTGTACTATAATTGAAACCCAATATTCACTGTTTAGTACAATAAGGCTGTATTTGTACTTAAAACTATTTTCATCCAGATCAATTAATATTACACGGTGAATCGAGAATATTCATTCCAACCCTTCAAAACCCATTAATAGACCAACTAAATCAAAGCGACTCCGCTAAAATACAAGTTTTCCCAATGGACGACATTGCTTCATGCCGCCCGGTAATGAGAAATCACACGGAATAAAACGATCGATTCCATTATTTAAATCTGCAGATAAACCCAATTAAACCGAGGTGGAAATTACTTATGCACTGTTAGAACGAACGTATCGCCTTACTCAATTAAGATTTGATATTGAGAAAGAGAGAGAGAGAGATACCGAGGGGTGTCGGTGTACACGAGTCTCGAATGGGAGTGAGAGGGAGTATATTGGTAAGAGTAGAATGAGTTGTAAGAGTAGAATTGGTAGAGGAGAACGAGAGGGAAAATATACTAATTAATCTTTGGTAAATTAGATTCGAAGGGAAGGTGATCATGTGGTTCCTGATACCCGGCCCGTCGTGTGGTCTGTGGTGACCGTCACCGACTATACCGCGGTGTCAGCTGACAGTAGCGCGGCCGGTCACCGATTTGGACATTTGGAATAACCAGCTCATGGGCGTACTAAACAAACTTCGAGGATCAAGAGTGTTCTCAACTGTAGTCCATATAGTAGTAGGATTCAAACTTAGAAGTTCCCCCCTCTTCAGGTAGAAAATCTTCCTAATCCATTGTCAAAACAATGTCACCGTTTTGTTCGGCCAGCCAATGTTCGGCTATTCAAAGAAATTTAACGCTTTCTATAACTTTCAATTAGTCGATGCTGTTTTAGTTCTACATTATTAAATTATGGCTCATTTGTTTCGTCTTACACAGACACGTAAAAAAACTGGGACAGTGACGACGTCCTGTATGTATGTATGTATCGTATGACATTCATAGCCAGCCACCAACTTCTGAAAAATATAAAGCATTCTCTGCGGTGCATAGCTACTGCGTCAAAAAATTTAAAACTAAACTAAACCAAAAAGTTATGATCTCTCTTTATAAAGCTAAATCCAGGACGCTAAGCCGTTGCAGCCCAGCTTCACTTGCACAATGCAGCCCAATCGACCCTTCTGGGAAAGCACTCAAAGGGCACTCATTGCAAAGTGAGTCATAGTCTGAAACTCCGATCCACAGCCGTCCTATAATCAAGCAACTTGAATGTCACGAATTGTGGGTAGGTATAAGTGATGGCTCATGTGGATGCGATATTCCCTGGTGGGGATTAACGCCCGCACTAGTGAATACTAGTTCATCCGTAAAGACCATCCTCATAATTAGACCAATTCGTATATATGAGGTCAAAATTGTGGTTCGGATCCCACGTACCCATTACCCTATTCCCTATAATGTATAACTGTAGGTCCCTAGATACCATTGGCTGTTGGGCTATGAATTAACAGTCCTGTCTAATGGAGAATGTCGGCCTTATAGTCAGTGACAAACCTACAAGATCGCGAAACAATCATCCTACACTCATCTTTCATTCATACTTACTTGGCTTTAAACTACCTATTGAGTTAGATCTCCATTTCAGTACAGGTGTTAAAGGTGTTAAAACTGAAATCACAGATTAATAAAGCTGCGTGTCAACTGTTACGTCGCAAACGGTAAGTTATAGAACTGTGATTCAAGTTTTGTTTTATTCTTACATGTGAGACGAAAAACATGAGTTAAAATTTAATAATGTAGGACTAGTGCATAAACTAGTTGAAAGTTATAGTGGGCCCTGATTTTCTTGGAATAGCGGGTGGATTACTACCATCGGCTGGCCGCCCAGAACGGTGACGTTGTTTTGCAAACAAGGGATTATTATAGGTTTCTCCCTTTGAGGGGGGGCTCTTTATGTTTGAATATTATTCTACATAAAGACTTCTTCATTACATACCATCACAATGACACAGTGTCTGTTACAGTCATGCACTCATGTGGATAATGATTTCACACGCACTCACGCACAATCACGTGCACACGCGCGCGCCCCGCGATAAACTGATACACGAAGGTGTCATCGGGCGCGATCTGTTGACAAAGTTATGATACGTAACTGAAGAATTTCACGCCTGCTCCTCGTATATTCCGAGGTTTGTGGTCCGGACAGAACGGATTCGTGGGAGCGAGGTGGAGAGGCTGCGAGCAGTAAACAGGGTGAACTGTGCCTCATCTCCGGATGTTTCTGTCCCCATGATGGGTGTCAAAGTGTTCACTGTTGAAATTATTACTGTATTTGAATTTTATCTCGAAAGAAAATATTTAGGTGGCCATAAAATCTTTAGATGAAATCGGAACTCTTTACTGTACAAGTCATGATAATTATAAAACACATACATAACTTAAGCTTAAGCTAAAGGTCAATGTTATTGGCCTTACAAAATCAGATACTTTCCAACTAAAATTTAAGAGTTCATTAAGGAGATTTTTAACCAAAACCTTTTTTAGTTTATTTCTGTACAAATACTTATACATTTAAATTTCGGATCTTCCAAGTCATCTTGAATTTAAACCTACTACAAATTGCACTTCAGCCTGATTTATTCTAGTGCTTATAATGTGTATATATTTTGCATAGATCGTGGTTCATGTGTGTAAACTAACTAACTACTCTCCGCATACTAACTTTCTTCTGAGGTTAGCTAGGGGGAAGGTTATGAAAATGAGCAAAAACTTGTAAGGCAGCAATAACATCGACAAAGATCACATTTTCCTTCGTCATTTCGATTATAATATCTCTTTGACTATTCCAATCGGGCAATATTTTTTTCTGTTTCCTTGTTCTTATGGGACGTAGACTAATATTGTTTTTACAGTCACTTGTTTGGAAATGAAAATATTCCATGAAATAATTCCTTGTAAACGACATTCATTGGCTCGATAAACTCTTTATTTAAAGCCATAAGCTATAATTTTCTAATTACAAAGGAGTTATTGCGTTTCCCGTTTAAAATTGCTCTTATGGGAAAAGACGGAATCAGGAGTGTTTCCAACGCCCTTTTAAGGAGTGGCAGTCAGAGTTTATAATTATTTTGAAAATATTACGAAACCATCATAATGATGTTTAGCTACAGTACTGTGTATACATAGTAAAAATCTGTTTAAAGTCTGTTTAAAAAAAGGGTTTGTTACATTAGAAGCCACCCAATCTTAGGTGCAAACTAGCTTAGTTTTAAAATGACAGCTAAGATTTCAAAGTAACCGAAGTAAATTCTTTTAGTTGTAAGTTAAATAGACTTTTTTGTGAAAATTCTTTATAATGTATTGCAAGCCAGCACAAGTAGGAGGAAATAAAACTATACACACTAATTATTTCTGATAAAACCAAAATCAATAAATTTAAACGTCTTTGTCGAAAATAATTTAAAAAAATTAATTTTGTTTTATACATTTTTATTTATTTTATACGTAATGCCATTAAACAAGAAAATTTTCTTGGTAATTTGTGACAAATGTTTGTTTGTTTTTCCCTTTTTCCACAAATTGACTTTTAATTCCATTAAGACATATTACCATCAACTTAATAGCTTTGTTAATATAGCTTTGTTATATATAAACAATTCAACTGTTTTACTGCATAGTAAAATGATTGTTTCTAACAGGTGTGAATGCCATTTGCATGCACTTTAGGTTCACACTTGGAGTCCACTTGGCTGAATGAAAAATAGCATTTTAAATATCAATTCTACTCCAAAACCATTTGCTTTTTTAGTGACAGCAGGCATGTATTTGTGATATTATTAGTACTGAAGGAGACATTCAAAATACAAACATTTCTCCTATCATATTAATTAATTACTGAGATCGTTTAGCTACATTCCTAAACTCCCAAATTACCAGCATAAAAAATAATGCTTTAAATCTGATTAAATTATGATTTTGATGTTACTGTATTTATTTTTATTTAGTTATGTGTAAATTATATAAAAATTAATGTTAACATAAGTGCATACCCTAAACGATCGTAATAAGTAATGTCAATGTTAAGTCAATTCCAATGTACAGTAATTAGATAAATCACTTGAGATGAAAATGAAAATATATTTTATTATTAGTTACTTACCGAACCTTTTAATAAAACCCTTTAACCTTGCCGAAAAATTTCCTTAAAGGTCATGATTATTTAAACTCATTAAATAAACTAATTTTTATATTTAAATTTTTTTTTATAGAAAACATAGATGACTTAAATGAGTTCTCCCTTAGTTTTATAACAATTTGGTTAGATCCAATCGGTTTTTACTGAAAAAAACTCACTGTTCTATTCAACTTGGACTGTTCTATGAATATTGGATGACTAAGTTATTTATGATTGACTCATTATGTTCGGTTACTACTGATTTTATATTATTGTAATCTACGATAACATTAAAGAGTGCTTAAACTATTTTTAATCTAACATATAAATTCATTTAACAATTTTGGTAATCTCGTCTTGTAAAATACTGTTACTGTAAAAATACTCATCTGTGTTTCAAAAATGCATTTTTATTAGGTTATTGATCGTTATGACTTCGATTCTATTGGCTGAATAAAGGACAAACCTTTTTTGTGTAAATTCACAGGTATAGGGTCTTTGAATAATACCACTTCATATTTATGAATGTGTATTTAATTTACAAAAAATATAGCATTTATTTGAAAACAATATTAACAGCGATTGCAATATTTACATGACTAGAGATATATGCACACTAACATGTAATACACAGTGTATGATAAGCCTCCTGATAACATACAATAGTCGATTCACGACGAGCGGTTGAGCATTCTCAGGTGAATTCGAGAGTTGGTGGCCATAATTACATATGTACACATGAATAACAGACTACATGTAAAAGGCTCAAAAAAGCCATGTAAAGGAGCTTTAAATAATCGATAGGCCCATTTCCTGTAACGAGATTTATAATTGTTGTTGTCTGATTACTTTTTATCTTAACAAAAGAAATAATAATTCTGGTCTACAGAACAAAATGAAGTAAAACAGTTAAAAAATTTCATAGAAGCCCTATTTAAAAACTCTAAATTATTGGGCATCAAGAAATTAATTTAAATTTGTTCTTGTGTCGCAACTATCAGTAAATGAAAAGTAGAAAATTCATAAGGCACTTAGTAATACTAAAAAACTACACATAAATCACAATAAATCTTTGTGAATCAAAAGCTACTAACGCTTTGATTTAATTAACTGTCTTAAGACAAAATTATATAAGGGGAATAAATATAATTCATTTAACAAAATAAGTTTACATAGCTATTGTTAAATGTAGGACACATCCTATTTACAAATAAATAATATATTTATAGTCTATAATCGCACACCATAGTCCTTCTCATTAGAAATCACACACTTATCAGTTCACAGTCGTGTATGTGACTCCACTTGGAGATATTTTAACCGTAGTAGAAGAACAAACCTAAATAATTAAATGTCATAATAAATTATCACGTTCATACAACTATGACTAATGGAAAGGACGGCATTTGTACATTGGCAAGAATTTATATTACAATTTGTACATTTACATGGGACTGGCATTTGGAACTGGATGATATTCTAGGAGTTTGATATTGAAGCCTTTAGAATAGGGGTGCAGAGCGTTCCATACTTATTGACAATGGGATTGTAGTAATGCCTAGAAGTGGTTTATTTATTCAAAGGGAAAGTATTACAGATATACTGAAAAATAACAATCATAATCCATTCAATTTATCATCGCTGTTTCCATCTGCTGACACTTCACAAACTTAAACAAATCGTTCTTCAGTAGGTATTAATACCCTAATATTTTTCAAACATTGTAAGCAAGCTGCGTTGTATACCAAAATTTCGGGACACTCGCTTATATAATGCCGAGGCTGGATAACAAATAGCGAGTGATTTGTTGGAAATTAGAGCGGGCGGGAATATCGGGCCACCCATGCCGCGCCATACGCCACGGAGATGTTATCTGGACCATCCGTCATCCATGCGTGAGTCGGCGCGGTGATAAGGGACGTCCGGGCGGGAGCAGATCCGGAGATAAGGGGGGCAACTGGGAGGAGGCTTTGTGGAGGGGTGCGCGGGGAGGAGAGTTCAGCTGATGGAGACGGAAGTCTAGAAGTGAAGTGTCAGAAGTTAAGATACAAGTTCTGTGGCAAGGAGGAACAGCGACGATAATACGGTTATTGAAAACTAAAATTTTTGAAAAATAATTTCAAATCAGCTTTAAATGTCCTTTTAGTTAGTCTAATTAAATCTTCAAGACTAGTTTCTGTCAAGAGTGGGAGATGAAATACTGAGAGGCATAATTAAGTTTGAAATGTTCTAGCCTAGTAGCTGAAATAAAATTGTTGCTCACTTAGCATTAGTAAAATTTATTTGACAAAAGAAACTAAAAAGAGGAATGGTTTTGAGAAGTCTAAGAAATAAGTACAAGGAATATAAAATGTGTCCATCTTTGGCAAGAAATTAAAACGTTTGAAGATGAAAATCTTTACAGAAACAAATAAATTGACTTTGAGACCTGTAAACTAAAATTGCCCATTGATCTAACCAAGATACAATATATTACAGTCACATCCCTACACATATACATATTATGTAACATTTGGCATAAGAGAGTATCGTAGCTCAGCAGGAGGCGGCGGAGAGCGGCTCGGGCGTGTTGTCCCCGCGATCCTCCTCGTCGCGGTCCTCAGTGCCGCAGGACTCCTCGCTGCCGGAGTCGCCGCAGGACCGCAGCACGGGCTGGGGGGCGGAGCCCGGGGGACATGCGGCCACGCAGGAGGGACAGTAGCCGTGCGAGGGTTGGCCCGCCGGGAGGTACACCTTGCCGCACCGCAAACACTCCTCCTGACTCTCGCCTGCTGGAAAAGAAATAGAGTTGTAGACAAATAATGAAAAATCCTTTTGATAAATCAAAATAAGCCAACAAACTCTTCTATAAGCTCGTGCGCTCCACTTACTTTCCTCCTAACGATTTCTTAAAAAAGCTTATAATTTTGGAGAAGTTTAGATTGATTGTAGCCGCCTTGAAAGTAAGACCAAATCTCCTACGTATATCATAATCAAACTCTTGTATCATAATCTCATGCCACTGTAAATAAAAATTTATTAATCATCCTACGACCAGGAGGGACTTACGTGTAACTTACACTTTTAAAAAGATAAGTAGTGAACAAGAATTCAGCCCATCTATCTTACCATCGAAATGTGAATTCATAATTCAGCCTATATAGAAAATCTGTCACCACAGCTATGATTGATGCCTATCTATGCCATTCATTGGTTGAAAAATAGTTTTGGAACAAAGTCGTACTACCTAAAAGAAACTTGTTAAATCTAATTGGAAAATTTAGCAGAGGTCTTGATATCAACGGTCATGTTTTAGGATGAAAAACTTTGATTTTTGCCGATGGTAAATTTCAATATTTTTTTCTTCGAATACAATTACATAGGCTACACACTACTATAGACAGGTAATCATTAAAAATTAACTGCAATTGAAAACGAATACGTTATCAGACACATAGGAGAAATTCCTCCAAAATCACTTCACCCTTTCCCATCAATGGCAGCAACTATCCAAATATTTGTCGGAGGCGTCCCCCACTGTAGCCCCGAGCGCCTCGCGGAGGCGCCGACGGAACCGGAGCAACCGATTCGCTCGGTAATAACCAGAATCAAATGCTTAGGCTAACCAAATGGAATTTTGATGAACGGTGTTCTCCGCTCTACCTGCGTGTCACCGTAATAACACCGATATCGTCCCACGGGGGTTGTCATTTCATTACGCCTTTCCCAGGGGCGTGGAGAGGGTGGGATCGGGATGAGGGGACGTACTGCGTTCGGCATTCCTTACAAATAGTTTGAACATGATATTTGAACTTAGTTGTCCTGGTAAGTAAGGTTTTCGCCGTATAACGTGATGCAAAAGGAAATTGCGTCTAAATGAAACTTGGGTCTAATAGATCAATTGCATAAGATAAAGGTAAAAAGGCAGTTTCAATTAAGTTGCTGTCAAGTTGAGCTAAAAACTTTAAGAAGTTAAAGCATACTTGATAATTACTTAAAAAATTTGGGATACCGCACTATAGAAATTAAAATATATATTTTTGGTTCCTTTTGTCTCCAAGTTTTCTTGACAGAGCCGAGTATTAAGAAATACAGCAGCTACTTTGGAACAGTCTCTCCCTCAAATCTAACAAAAAATTATCCTGTTATCATAAACTTGCTTTTTGTCATTCTTCGCGTTTGACTAATCTGTTAAATATCTCTAAAGTTGGTGTACTCAATCCCAACACTGATGGTAATACAATGATTAAACGGTAAGCAACAATCGAAGTAGAAGTAAAACCGTTATACTTTATTGAGCAAGTTAAAAACTGTAATGTGAATTACATAAACCATTTATTGCTTCATTAAACTCGTTGGGTTCCATAATTTTAGAACATTACTCGGAAATCGCACATTATCATTTGGAGCTAATTTTCCACAGCCAGTAGCTTTGCAATTAATGAATGATCATAACTACATCAACACACAAACGATATGAGGTTTAATTACATGCTATAGAGCACAGGAATTCGTATACTGGATCCGTACACGGTTTAATTATACAGGTTAAGCATTCATAAAACATTATTTAAAAACAAAAGTGATCATACTGTTTTACAACCAGTATTCGAGGTTTTATTTTCCAGGGAGATAACATTGTCTTCGTCTCCATCCACAAAAGTGCTGTTTAGAAGTAACCTATGATTTCGGAGATGGTCCCTTTTGCCATAACGTCCCGGACAATCTTCCAAACCGCGGGTCCGGGTCAACCACAGACCTGCAATTGTCTTCTCGGCCTCTGATACGCTTTTAATTCCCAAAAGACTCCAAAGAGACCGTAATCATGACCACTCAACCCCCCTTTTAAGTGGAGCCTGTCGCGAGGTATTCTTCTAGCGACAGTTGGGATAAAACCTAAAGTTGGGAGAGTTTTATTAATGTTATAACTACTTCAACCAAGGGGCACATAAGAAAATTTCCATTTATTTTATAAAGTTTGTAACTGATAAATTGAATGCCAAATTAAAACTACTCCACAAGGGGTAGTATAGTTAAAAATTATTAGTACATATTGACGAATCTTTGAGTAACTATAAATTATTCAATAACTAGACTATAATTTGAAGGAATCAAACACAAGATTTCAAATGCCAATAAATTTGATTTTTCTTTTTTCCTCAAACCTTAACTGTTAAACGGTTTTTTTGTGATACATGAACATTCATTTGTTGCGAGCTTGTAGGCTAGATTTTGATACTATGATGTTATCCTAAAAACTGTTGTTGACGAGCATAATTTATCAGGACACAAAGTGGTCATAAAGACTACCAACCTTCGTGCGTCTTCATGTGCGCCCTCAGATTGCAAGCAAGAGCGAACTTCTTGTGGCACAATTCGCAAGCGTGAGGCTTGTCTCCTGAAACCAAACAATTCCCTTAAACACAAGGAATGAATAACAATAATAATTATCACGAAGCTGGAAATATATTCAGTGAAGTTCGAGATTGAAATTGCATACTGACACGGAAGTTTCAGCTTTAATCTTACGTGGAAATAGTTGATATTAATATTAGGTGTAAGATACTAGAAACTTTAGATGTAAGCCTTAAATCTTATGATATCACACTACGTATAATAGATATTTAGTCAGTTTGATAAAAAATTAATATTGTTTAGTATTTTATAAACGCAAACGATTCGTGTAATAAAATTTAACAAAACTTAAATTGTGTATACTGTAGTTATAACTCTAGTTTAACAAAATTATAAGGATTATTTATGCTTCAAAATTACCGGTACCCTCTTTGAAAGAGGAATTAATCAATATAGATGAGAATATTTAGAAAGCAATATGAATCGGCGAATTTGCTGACTCGTGTCGTTCGATACAGTTTAGATCGCGGGACAAAGCTGTCGCCGGTGAATAGCATTGGCCGTATGATCCAGGTCAGTGCGGGGCTCAGGGCTGTTCATTACTCAAACAATTGCTATTTCTAATTAGGCCAAAATCGATTTCGCGCCAAAATCCAGCGTGGTATTAATTATTGTTTATGTCTGATTGGACCGAGCGCCCGCGGCTCGCAATACGGCTTGTCATTTGCATGGACGGTATTATCTGTCATCCCGTGGTGACATTTGGGCCGCCGGCGATGCTGATGGTGACATCAGGGGACTGTTGTTGGTCAAGCGCAGCGATTTTTATGAAGCGGAAAGCCTTGGTTGCAATTGAATTCGTTAACCGTTTATTGATAGTATCCTGAATACTATCAAAATAAACTCAAGACCTCACTGAGAAGCCATCAAAGATCGCATTTAGTCGATGTAAGACTTAAGAATGCTATGAGTTGCAATAACTCTTTACAAAGTGTTAGTTCTGAATTGTAAGGTATAGATAGTCTAATTGGGATTTGAGTTCGAGTAGAATAAAGTGTGTGTCGGAATATATTTGGTTGAAGGATTAGCTTTCAATATTAGTCTTTTGCTGAGCTTCAGCACAACTTGAAATGTCAAAAAATAATAATTATAGTTATGTATGCATAGTAAATATTCTTGGTAACGACGATGAAATTAAAGTGATCTGCCATTTTATCCTGTTTAACATTTATTCGAGGACAATTCAATTGTCGAATTCGATGTATACAGAACCTGAATATAAGGAGATAAGCGTTGTTACCAATATTTCGATACACAACACCAAAACACAGACTTTCTTATATTTAAAACAGAAAGGATGATAAAATACGCGGTTCAACCTCATCCTGCGTCTCGCGGCTCTGCCTCAAGTTGACAAATTCAGCAGAGACGCGGCGTCGGCCGGTAATTGACAATGGCTGCCCGATCAGCGATAGAGTCCTCAGCGTGATTGACAATCATTACCTAATGACTCTAATCTGGGAATCGACTGTCGTGTCGGCCATATTTAATTACCTCCAGGCTCCTAATTTGGCTGAGAAGTTAGCTACAGTATCTGAGACAAATATCGAGTCTATTGTGGCTGGACAATACTACTGCCGGCCTTCATTGCAGCTCATTATGTCCCCAGACTGTCTGCCGAACACGACGCTCTGTTTATGTTCAGGAGTTCGTCAGACGAAATGGCAATTTTGAAGTTTAAGATATATCAATAATACGGTACGGTACGGTAGAGTGGCAGGTTTGTGTTTTATTATGGGACATAGAGGCAGTCATAAATGTTAATCCTTAAGAAATTATCTACTTTCAACACTTAGCAATGGTTTCTTGACTTTAAGTTGAGCTAGAGTTACATTCGTAAAAAATGCTAATAATTGTAAATCGATATTTTATGAAAGTCTGCATTATTAATGTGTATTTGTGTCAAATAAATACGTTTCATACACAAACTATTTCATGTTCTTATAATATCTGTTCCTGAACATTGACATTCTAGTTCCTTCATAAATAGATTTCTATTTTTAAATATAAATAACTCATCTTAGTGAAATAACTTTATATTATTCACTTTATTAATAATTGATGGCACAACACTTGAAACTTAGAAACAAAACGGAGTGATTACTTTTGGTCCTTGGTTACAAAAACAACATAGACGTTCATAGAAACTAATGTTATCGACTTATTCTTTTAAAGAACGGCAATCAATATTTAAGGGATGTTGAAAAACTCAACTGATAATGTGCCTAGGGTTTATAACACAAAGAACTTCAATATTTAAAGGTACTCATAGCAGTACAACCATAACAGTTCACTCTACGCCAGCGACCCCCCATCACTCACACTGCGTTCCTTCCCAGTGATACGTCACCACGCCGGTAGGCTGCGCTGTCGCGGTTAATTCTACGAGTTTGATAGGCTACGATGCAATCGCCATAAATAATGGCGGCATTCTGAATGCTATCGCCAGCTGATAATCGGGCCGCAAGCTGCGCCTATTTGCTATCAAGATAACATCTCCGCAATCAATTTACCTGGTTCTAACTAATATCACAATACCGCGCCGCCAGCGGTCTGCTGGTTCGAGCATTTGTCCGCCGTCGTCGCCGCCGAGCTTCCGAGCTGCTGGCCTTAGCTCAGCTTGGAATTTTTAATTATTTCCGGGATCAAAACATTCTTTACTTCACGATTTTAACGTTTGGTTATCGCTATGAGAATTACGTACTAATCAACGTATACGTACATCTAACCAATCTTTAAAAGTACAGTAGCTGAATTACATCTATTTGAATTTCCGAAGTAATAAAAGTAAATTTTAATCACTCAAATTAATTGACGTTGATTTGTAAATAATTATTGTTTAATTGAAACCTAAGCGTATTACCTCGCAGGTTAATGCATAGTTTTTTGCAGTAATTACTACTACAGTCTGTTATGGCGTTTATTGAATTAGCAAATTAACCATAAGAAAACCCAACGCCTGTTTAATCGTTTATGCCAATAAGCGGTTACGAACTAGTAAATTATATATGGTTCGGGAATAAAAACAGAACTTAGAAGATAACTGGCAAAAATCAATATGTGAAGTCTATATAATTCAGTTAATTATCCTGTTTTCAAAGACATTAAAGTACATCAACATTGGTTTTCCAACTGCTTCACTTTATACGTGTAGTGGTGTAAAATGAACTGACTTTGAATTTATCCACCGGGAGCTACATCGTACATCCGCAAGCCCAGTGACAAACGCGCAGCAACGGGAACCAGAGGAAGTAATATTTACTCGGCGGCTTCCCACGCATGTATTAACCGAAAAACAATCGGCCGGCTTTAATCCGAACGGGTGGGCCGCACAAACGCGGCCGGCGCAAAACAAATTGCAAGAAGGGCCGGCACAGCCATTGTATGCAGAGAGCGGGCCACCGGGAATAGGGACAAAGACATTAGAGTCGTTAATGACAACTGGATGATCCGCTACAGCTACCCGATCGTTAATGGCACCACTGGTTACCACTGATGACTCCGGCGTTTTAATTTCGACCATTGGCTCAAGTAGGTGGTCGTCTCGTTCCATCTAGTCTACTTACGCTTTGTTTTTCTCTTCCTGCCACCGTTCTCAATCTGGTCTCGTTGTCCGTTGTGGGGATTTTCCATTTTAGGGTTTGTACTGCGTTAGAACGTTCAGGGAGTAGAATGCATGTGATCGCTGTTTCGTTACTTGCAGCCTTTTAAACGGTCTTTATAGCAAGTGGATATAGCTAATAAAGCATGTTTAGAAAAATATTTCTCCATGAAATACAGATGAAATGGGCTGAATAAAAACGTTGGTTCTAACCTTGATAATTTTAGCTGTAACTTGTAATATTAGTTGAGAGTGCAGTAGTTTAATATTGTTATCTGTGTATTTCAGCTAATATGTTAAAAGAATTTTATAGGGAACGGTCCTAACCCTGGTGTTGATAATAACGTCAACTTATCAATCGCAAAATTAATTTGTAGTGCATTCACACAAACGAAATCTGGATCCGCAATCTACACTGCAGGGGATGAAGTGTAGCCTATTACGAAAAAGAAATAGACTCAATTAGATGCAACAACAATTACTGCTTTAAGGGATTTTACATTCTCCCTGTTTGTTTCCAAACTAACCAGCATATACTTTTGGAAGAAAATTTTCCTTGACATATATCCCTCCCGCGGAAAGCAGTACCTTCTACAGACCGGATTACCAGTCAGCCGCCCTCTACCGGACAGTTTCTCCTCCGTTGGCCATACGGCGCCGCTTGGCCCATTGTCCTCAAGTATTTTAATTAGACATCCGAGGCTCGGATCTCCATAAGCAGCGCGGACCGATAAATGGAAGCTTTCAGCTCAAAAAGGACCGAGCAAAAAGAAAGACGCGGACTCGTGGACGGCGACATTTAAATTAGAAAGTCAGCTGAGAGCACGCGGCCGCGCCGGCGTCGCGCGGACTGACGGAATTCGTGGCCAAGCGTCAATTAGAGATTGGATATCCAAGTACGGCACGGACTGAGGTAAAGAATGGGCGGAGAATTTAGGTATCCTGACTGTAGGTGAGACATGACCGAAGTCCGGAGTGGAAGAGTGAGGTGACGACAGCGACAATCGAATATCCCCCTAACCCTTCGGCAGCTAAAACTAATATCGTGAGTTATAAGGATTTAAAATTGGTAAATATGTACAACAAAGAGCTTTGAAATAAAATATTGAGTTTTGAACCATAGGCTATTATGAGATGGAGTTGGAGTGCCTCACCAGATAAATTTCAGGAATTCAAAATGCAAAATGACATCCTAATAATAATAATATTTATCCAGCATCAGTAGTAAGGCAATTATCCATTGGGTGGTCCAGGAGCCGGAATCGTCAGGTACGGATAAGTCACGTAGAACAGTCCCCATCAGTTTACCACACATATCACCGGAGAGGTTTCTCCGACCTCGTCCACCGACGTGCACCCTACGTGCCCGAAGAAACGACGGGGCAAGACCAACTCCCTATTTTTACGAGCACTCAAACAGAATGAAAATCGGTTGGTTCTCCCTGGCAATTGAGGAGCTCATCAGGCGAGTATCAGGTCCGTAACCGGCGATTGACTAATCCGGTTCCAATCTGGTCAAAATGAAATCACGGCTACCGAAGCAATCAGGGGCCAGGCGGCGCCCGCTCGGCTCTTTCAAATATTGTACCGTAGGACAATTATCTGTCAATTTCCGTTTAAGATGAACATCGTCAATTACAGTGCCCGGTAGTCGGCCTTGAGTCGACGACGACCACCCCACTCAGATTGCCGCGGTAAATGATGCCCGTGCCATCTACGTCCGCCGTGTCTAAACATCGGCGGGATTGGTTGGATTGCGGGCCGAGTGGTAGAGATTGCGCTGCCGTCGGTTGGCGAAATCAATCTCAACTGCGAACATGACTCTGGTGGATGCGGTGCATCGGAGGTGATGCCATATGGTCGAGGATCAACTCGACTAGGGAAGGAATTGAGATTGGTTTTTAGCAAATATTGCTCAAATCCATGTCTACTTGTGTTTGACAATAATCAAAACTCTCCAGTCAAGACACCAGAACAACACTATTGTAAAACAAGATAATTTTAGATTTCGATATTACATTTTGTTAATATGAGAGGTCCTACAAAAAAGGTTAATCTAGAGAAGATCTTTGCTGATGAGCTTCAAAGTAGAATGCAACATTGAGCTTGTTAATCACATCTACATTCTTATGTAAAACGATAACCATGGTTACTGCTGGAAAAATCAAAATATTCATAAAATGTAACATGTATTAATAATCTGTGTAGCCATTGAGCTATGTTACTACAAGGCCAGTTCTGAAAAGAAATCTGCTGGGGAAAATGGTTCTAGAACATTTCAGAAAAATCCCAAGCGAAAAAAGAAAGTCAGGAAGAAGAAAATACAACAAATAAGAAATGCAAGACATGAACCACAAGTTATCAAAAAGCTGTAGGGCTGTATAAGGTAAGAGTCAATATGATAGATATTCTTTTAATACTATGTTATCATTTTGAGAAAACTCAGACTAAGGGTTTAGTCTATAGTAGGCCTACGTTATAGTTAAGTTGTTGCAGAAATTAAATTGATTAATAAAATGTTTTGGCGTTTACAACATAACATTTAGCAGTTAGTTGTTCTTCATTAATCAGATTTGTTGACATTTTAAGCAACAGACAGTATTCATCTCAAAAGTCAACAGAGTCTACTTATATGGTATAGGTAGTTTTATGTTCTCTATCGAAAGAGGAATTCATAGCCGACCAAAATCATTCGAACCATCTACGACAACCAACCAAACATCTCCAGTGGGCCTTGCCCGCACCTGCCATTGATGAATCACCCAGCGATATGAGCAGGATTGACAACATGGTTCAATTAATAGGACGCCAGCCAGAGTAATGCCTGATGTCGGTTTATTTAAATGCGACCCGTGATATACGCAGGGTTGCCAATAATTGAAAAGTTGGCCTTTGTGCGGCTCGCCGGCGCGGGCTTGATTCACGGCGGACGCCGGTTATTTGACTGGTGTATGCGGACAAAGAAGACACGTCCGCCGACATCTGCATAGACCACGGCCGCTACTGCGTATTGTGCCGAGCCGCTGGGCATTCTTCAACTTCACCGACAACACGCTTCTTCACTTTCGTCCGCTCAAGGTCGCCATCGCTTCTTCGTTTTTCGTTTTCTAACTTGAATCGGTTCCCTCCAGAATGGAAAGAATGGGTTTAGTTTAGTTTGGGTTGATTCTTGTTGTTACTTGTACCTTCAAGTGTTTTAAAAAGGGAATCTCCCAGGCTACTGAAGCGGGATGATGACTATTGACTATCCACAAACTTTCAACTCTCAACATTTTAGTGTCAAAATTTGTCAATCTCCGTACTATTTCTGAATTTGGGATTGTCGGAAGGCAAAATAGTTATGAAAGCATTATTCAAAGCTATTGCACAACTTGAAACCATAATGTTAAAAATATTAGTGATAATAACAAGAGTTGAAGAAAAACGACAATATTCGCTACCAAAGCAGACTAAAATTAGGCCTATTGTATAACGTGTTATAGAAATTGAGAATTGAACAAAATTTAGAAGAGTTCACGTTAGAAAGCAAAGCTGGAAAAACTGATGGAAGAGACATGGTACTTTCGGCTCATGTTTTCCTCAGAAACGTAAATCCAAGAATAACAAAATCCTCAATCTTTTTCCCATCACCACTCAAAATCTCGTGAAGCCAACTCGTGAATGAACCTCTCGTCCTTGGACCACGGCATCACGGCAGCTTCCACCCCCCCCCCCCCCACCTTCAACCTCCACCCCGCCCCCTGGCTCGCGCGAACACGCTACGCACTCACGCGAGCGGAGCGAACGACACGGACCAAGCCGCCGAGGAACATTCGGTTATAAATGAACCGGACGGTAGCGACAAGCCGGTGGTCGCGTCTACCGGCCGATATAATAAAATAGATGGAAACGCGTATAATTTAGGTGGATGATCGGGCCCAGAATACGTAATGTTCCCGGGGAGAAATAACTTGTAATTGGTCCGGGTTCATTAACATAAAACACAGCCTCTCGGACCGATCGTGTTCTCCTCTCCTCGCCCGTCCTCCTCCTACTCCGCCGCTTCTGCAGTATATATTATTACTCTTGTTCCTCTGTGTTCGCCAAAGTAATAAGACAAGACGAAGCGTCTATCTGTCTTCTACGGCGACTATCTTCATCTCGTTTCCGCTTATTTGCTTTTGTCGATGCTACTGTTGAAGAAAGGGGAACTATCTCGGGTAATGAAGTGGAAGTGAGTTCCTACTTGGGTGTGACAATCAGTTCGATAAAGCTGAATATTTAATGCTTTGAACTTTTTGATTTTAGTAATACTCAAATGATGAAATCTAGAAGTATTTTAAAGCAAATATTGATGGTAGATTGGTTCGATGCATTGTAACTAACTAACCAATACAAAATGATTATTGAGTCAAATTATCAACTAGCGAACTATAAAGAAAGCCCTAAGGATGCTAGTAATTGGCTAGGCTATAGTAAAGCCGCGTCCGCACTGGCAAAACATTCGTGTCGAACTTGTTCGGCGAACACAAAAAATTAACAAACATTCCTAACGAACCATTACGAGCCACATGATTTACATTCTAAAAGGTTAGCATCGAACAAACAAAATGAACAAAGTTCATGAATGGTGAACATGTTCGGTCAGTGCGGACACGGCTTAAGTTGTCACATTTACACACAATCTATTATGGATATAAATTATGAAAAAACGGACCTTCTTTTTAAAACAAATATTTAGAAATTTCAATAAACGTTATCATTACATTATCTTCTACATTAATAAGCAATCCCAACACGTTTCAGCCTTTTATCTCAACTTGAGTGTATCGTAGGAAAAATCTCTCACATTACCATTAGAAAGGTTGTGTCCTGATGTAGATGAGGGAAAATCCATTCGAATTTTGGTCGAATTTCAACTAGTGGGTAATATCTATTAATCCAACTCATTGGAAAAATTGAGTTTCCTCTCTAAATACCAAATAAATAAATACTTCACTGGCTAAACGCTGCAACCCACCAAAAACATTAATTCCAACCTGAGATTTTTCTCCTGCCCTACCAAACGTCTAGAACGTGCGCTTATGATAGTGTTTAATAAGTTAAAAGTCTCAATTAGAAAACAAAGTGCATTGTGTTGGATCAGCAGGGAAAATCAGCTTGTTAGCAAGAATAATTGGCAACCCTGTCAATCAGGCGGAGTCTGTCAAAACAGACGTGCGGGCCTCTTATCGCGCAGTATTGCAAGTAATGGGCAGTGAGGCTGTGTCCCTACCAGCTCCCAGAGCTGCCAACCCACGGACAGGCTGCTCGATGGACATGGCTCAACGTTATATATCAATACAAGCCGAGTAAGGGAGTCACAATATTCTTCAATTCTAAAAGTCTTACTGATATTGATGACTCAATATGATCGTTTTGTTAAAAGTGTCTACTAAATCTCTACCGAATGTCTTAACACTAATTCTGTTCTTTTGCAAGTTAATCAGAAAACTTTAAATAGGTATTTATATATTTTTTATTTCCAGACATGAGGGAAACAATTTCCAAGATGTCAATTGTTAGTTACTGGTTTTATACAGAAATCATGTTATCACACCTAGGCCTTATACCTATTACTACCCAACCTCTACACTATCATTCCCCAAATTAAACGCAGGCTTTGGCTTTATTATCGTCCATGAAAAACTTCTGTATATCCAGCAACACTCAGCAGTATAATGATCTAAAATTCTTCGCTCGAATAAGATCCTGTTACAAAACGAATGACCGCGCATGAAGAACTGGCGAAGACCAGTGCAATAGCCCCAGTAAGTTATGTGACAAGGGTAATATATACCGCTACTTGTGGCCAATATATCACATGCGGTAGGCGTCGAAAGTTTCACCCACGTTTTGCTCGGGTCTTGACACCACTCAATAGTCGCTAACTGTATTCCTATATCAGCTCAGTTCCTTACATCATACTAAAGATATTACTCTGTTGTTTAGGATTGAAGTTTTAAAATAATTTCTCGGATGTTTTAATTTATCAACAATGAATACCTGACATAGGTTGATGGTTAAAAGAAAAAACTAAGAAGATAAGTCAATTGATAAGTTTTATGAAACCGTTATGCGATGACTTCACCGGACCTCTTCTCTATCAATATCCAGTAGATCATGCCGCTTTGTTTCCACTGGTGCTCCTCAGGGGTCGACCTATCCACCGCCTCCAGTCCTCCAACTCGTCACAGACCCATAGCACACAAAGGGTTTGCTACTGTGGAACGAATCGGCCAGAACAAAAGTTCTCATTACAAGCCACAATACTGCAACTCTATCAATCAAGTCGGTCCGCATCCCGCCGCTCTTTGTGGCACCGAGCGTGTGAAATCGAAGGATCCTTCGGGGGTGGAAGTCGCGGGTGGACCGATGCGTCGTGAGAGGGAGAAAAAATTAATAGCAATCCACAGTTTGTGTTGATAGAAAGCGAGATTGAGTTGATGATGGTGCGATAGTGACTACAAAAACTGAAATTGACTTGTAATGTAGTATACTGGATTCAGATGTAAAACTTACTGGAGATACCTTTTAAGGATTTCCAAAAAAATTTATGCACGACTAAACATTTTCTCCCACAATGAGCTAGCCGATTTCCAACCAACCCCAAAGTCATTTTACAGATTGCAACCGTTAATCTTAAATTAACTTTCGTGTGGCTTTAGTGCACAAGCCAATTTAATATTACGGATATTGAAAACAACCCATTTTGTAAACAAGTAAGAAATTTACCACTGTATAATAATGTAGTTTGGTTCTCAGTGTCCTGGAAATTACACAAGAACTCTTTATTCAATCATTCATTGAAAATGATATAATTCTGTCCAACACCAATGACACAATTCTATAATTCTTGATGCAAACCAATGACACACATTCAATGTACATAAACCAACCCATACTTATAGTATCAAATTTACAATTGTTTAATGCAATGCGGTTCCTGTTGGAACACATTTCCCATACTTAATTGATTACCATACCGTTTAGAAGAAGGAATTTATTGCTACTCAGACTTACAACTTATGAGTAGATGTTTTTAAAGTCCCTTATCCAATCTTTTGATTTCCTACTTTCTAGATACCAGCAAAAACAACATTGAGACACACTTATGTTAAACTTGATTCAAACTATTGACCATTGGAAACTCAAATTCCCCTTATCGCTCTTCAGCAGCATTGCTGATTGCTGATAAAGTACTCCCCGCCGAGGAATGTCCGCCATCGGTTCCCTGGCCCGGGTATCTCACACGGCACGACAGGTGCACGACCAGAGAAAGCAGTCCACCTCAGACCAGTTTCGCGGTCCCAATTTCTCTGTAAGTGCGGAGTGAAAAAGTGCGATTAATTCGAACGGGCGGGAAGATCCCCAGAGTGATTTATGCGGAGTACCGCGAGGGCAGCGACGTCCATGTCGTGCCTCGTAGGTTAGCCCCGGGTTTGACCCCGGGCCCCTCTGACGGATTTTCGTAATAAATCTGAACGTTGCAATCATTCAAACGGGTGGGTGAACTCCGGCTTGAGAAGAAGTGAAATGTTTGCACCAACTGTGAGTTTCCGCATAATCATGCTACCATAAGGCATCAGTCATCAAACATGCTTGTGCGATTTTTCTGAGGGAATTCTTTGAAATTGGATACCTCGACAACGTCCCTAAAAACAAACAGCAAAAATCATAAGATTTTACAATAAAAAATCTACAGAATTAAGAAATTAATAACAAACTGGAGTATTAATGTTGTCACAAAAAGAAACATTTTCAACTATTTTTTCATTCTGTCAAATTTGATTTTCTTCCAAGTAGCCTATTCTTTATTTTCTTAAGTCACCTGGAAAATGATGGTTGATATTTATGCAACCTAACCACTGTTTTCAATTGTGTCACAATCTAAAGGAAAATTAGGGTAACCAACTTATTTCTCAACAATCCAAGGATGCCTTGCAATAACGCATAATTTTACTGAACCAATCCTATTTGTCCCAATTAATTAGATAAACTTGAGATTTAGAAGTAAAATTAAATAAATGACGTAAATACCACAACAAAGCGCCACAGCCACGTCGTTACGTCGACCTGTTGTCACAGTCAGGTGTTGTGATCCAACAGGCGCTGGCTGCCAACACTCCGACCTTGACCTTGGACCAGATGATTTATCAGATTATCAGGTGGGATTGCCGCGCGTATAGCACATGCGCACTCGGGAACTCGGATTACGCCCCGGATAAAATATTGACGTTTTTGTGTGTTTATGTCGACTTAGTTGTGACGCATGCAGAACAACAATTTTAAGCAAATATAGATCTAGTTTTGTTGCAATCAAGAGGCAAAGTTGTCCTGGAAAATCCATGCGAGTTTTTGTTGGCAAAATTATATAAGGTAGTTTTACAATACTGAGCGAGTGTAAGGTTTTTAATTGGTAAGGAAATAAAATAAACCTTGGAAACAAAAGCTGAACTACTTTTCACATAAGACATGCAACATTTACAAGCAAATCTGTAACAACGATTTTTAAAATCTATTTCCGTTTTCATGATTATTTTTTTGCTCTGTAATTTTTCATGTAGGAAATACTGTTCGGTATCCTTAATGCCTCTTAATCGTCAAATAATTAAAGGATGCCATAGATTTTATTTGTTTTTTCTTTAAAACGACGTGCTGGAAAATCTTCAAATGACGTAAAGACTGATCAAAATTTTAACAAAACTTCTACGCTAAAATTCATACCAAACATGGTATTTAAATAAAAATAAATGAAAATATAAAACACCGATTTCAGGTAGTGTATGAGCTAAAACAATACTTGACTTTGATGAAAAACCATTTAGTAATTTTGGCTAAAATTGCGCTTAAAGACGACACAATTTTTCTTTCGAAACGCTACTTTACTCAAAAGCGGCCGTTTTGCCCCAATTAATATCAAAACCATATCTCTATCCATCTTCCCCGACCTCCTCGTTATCGCCAATACTCCACCCTCGGCGGTGATCGACCGGTAGATGCTATCGGGGGTGGAAGTACGTTACTTCCGGTGACGGAAGTGTCGTGCCTCCCTGTCTGTGGCGTGTGCCAGGCAGGTGCCTTTGGTCCGTGGCAGGTGCCTACACCACCGCCCACTGCACCTGCTACCTGCTGCCATCTCGCGGAATGTCCACGCGAAATGCGAGTTACCATATGACTCGTCGTCGGGACGGTTAGGAGGTTGCTGAATGTATTTTGATGAGGAGTGTTTGACAAAACTTAGTTAATATTGTGTAGGTGGATCTGGAATAAAAGGCTTGGGTACTGTAGTTACATGGTATAGTTGACTAGTTCACTATGGTGTATTTAGGTTGGCATTTTGTATTTCTTATAAAATACTTGGTGTATATTTTACAGAGTTGTCAACAAATGCTGTCACTTTTTTGTTTACTACATTTTTATGAGTGTGCCTTTATTTTTTTCGTGTGTCTACGCCGTTGGCATTTTTTACTTTTTGACGGGGAACGGTCCAAACCCCAGTCTTGTTACTATATAACATCGACCAGTTGTTTGAAAGCATAATTAATTAATATTGCCCAATGACAAATGAATACTGGGTCCGGAATCGAACCTTTTAAAAGCTACTATACTAATTCTTCTCAGGATCGAACGGCAACCTTTGGATTCAAAGGCGAGCACTATAACCACTCAGCTACCCAGCCAGTGGTACCATTTTGTTTCCAACATGTCCCCCCTACCACTTAGGAGAACGCAATTTCATTGCTTATTTGACAAAAAAAATCTTACAAATTTGATGATGAAACGGATCTTATCCATTAATATCCCTTATTTGCTTTCTTGTTTTGGGAATGAAGCTTTTTCTCATTACTTTGACGAGCTATTAAAAAGTTACGCTTGATCAGTTTGTGTGAAAACATCACACGTCTTCAAGGAAAAACACAAACGTATTTGATTTTAATGAAAATTAAGTTTTAAGTAGTTTTTGAATATTCTACAGTATTTTACTTTTCAATTAAAGAGGTACTATTTGGAAAGCTCTATTACATTATACGCTCTCTACTTCCTTCGAAAACGATTGCTTCGCAATTGATAGAATATACTCACCACTCTTACAACATACAGAATAATCATCATCAGATTCGTATAACTCACGCGAATGTCTCATTATAAAAGAATCTTTAATTTATGTTATTAAAATCATTCTTACTCATATTCCAAAGTATACCGTCACTCCTTCGATGAATCTATTATCTTGTACGTATCTTCTGTAATAATCTGCGTGCAACCATTGTTTCCGAGCTAAAACTTTATTTCCTAGAAATGATCAAACGAGTTCTGCAATTTATATCACTTCCGCTCAACCACTTCGGTATTTACTCAACATAAAATTACAGTCTTATGTAAAGACGGAGGGCGCGTATGTGTAGCAAGACCAAGGTCGACGTGATCGTATGATCCTAGTGCAGAGCGCTCGAGAGCTCCACCATCGTGTATAATGGAGGGAACAATTGAGAATATCGACCATGTGACGAGGAAGTGGCCAGGTATGCGGGCAAAGCAGCTGTTTTGTAATGGAAAAATACTAAACTGACAAATCACTTATGCGATGGCGATGGAAAGGTGAATCATTTTGATGATATTCCTATCGCAAATGGTTACCTTATGTTGAGGAATAGGGTTTCCTTGACGTTGATCTTTTAAAGCAACATCATATCTGTATGATTGAGCAGATATCAAAATGATATCAGCCAATATCATTTTGATGAATAATAAAATTACAACAAAAAATTTGATTTCTATGGCAACAAAGAATACATTTTTGCTTGTGTTTTGCTCTTGGTTCACCGGTTTATTCACTGCTCAATATTTCATCTCATAAATTTGATGACATCCATGAAACTGAAACCCTAGTGCTAACATTACAGTGCTTAGAGATTAGGAAACAAATGAGAGAACTAAATTAGCGAGTCTCTGATCATTTTAATAGAACAAAAGTCAATTGGGCTTGTCGACTGACAAGTTGCCGTTGTGAAAGCTATTAGATCTTTCTTTACTTAAACTGCACTTTGTAAAAATACTTTAAACATCGAAACCAATTAGCCAATTAATAAAGTTGGATTATAACGGAATTTGTAACTCTTCTCCTTCTCCTTGTATACCCACATACAGCAGATGAGGAAAAACGCCTCTGGTCGCAGGTGATACAGTCCCAGCCGTGGCCCCAACCCCATAAATACTCTCACAATGTGGCTAAGCCCCGCCGCACGTATCATCCTCTAATAGAGATGTTGTCGTGAAATACAGCCGATCCTCCCCCCGACCCTTGACCCCGGGCGATATATACCCAGCTGGTGATCGCCCAGTTTGTAAATCGTGACACTTTACTGGGCACCGGCTCTAGGTGCTTGGGAGGCGAGCATTCTACGTCTACGTGACCATGGTGGAGAAGGGTGGCATGCTTATTTGCGTAAATATTGTATTTCTGTTAAAAGAGGAAGGGGAGAGTGTGAGTATCTTACAATAACTGAGGGCCTCTAATAAAACAGTAATAATAAACGGAAATGATATTTCCGGCGGAGTGACTTTAATCTCACGAAATATGGGAAATACGAAATTAAACTTTAATTGATGATAGTAAAATATATAACTAAACACAGAAAATCTTAAATAATGGTAAAATTATGACGACCTATCAATACTCACTGCCTCATACTCCCTCTAACATGCATGTTCGTTTAAAAAAATCATCTTTTTTATCTCTACGTATATTTTAAACGTTAGCTACATTAAAACATAAATTCAACTTGCCAGTTTCGTAAAATATTGATATACTCAAAGCCATACTAGATTATACAGGCCTAACTGCTAAACGGAAATGAAGTTATCTTGGTATATGTATGTGACGTAATAAATTTGGGCTTCGCCAATGCTACGCGGGTATAGGGATGAGGAATCGCTACCTGCTTGGACGGTGCTTCCAGCTGAAGATCAGCAAGCGATGCCCAAATTTATTACGTCATAAACGTATACCAAGATGACGTCATGGCCGTTTAGCACTTAGGCCTGAGTAATCTAGCATGACTTTGCTTGAATTGTCCCAAACTAGTCAAAAACGTAAAAAACCACATTATACAGATCAAGCCGAAGCTTATGCAAACCTGTTTCCAAAACCAACCTGGATTCATCCCTTCTCCTCTGTCCAGCAAGTGATTTAAATAATCCAGCAAGACCTCATCACACAGATTATGGTCCATATAAGCCTTGTCCTGTTCACACAAGCCGCTTGAAGGCTTTTATACCTGAGTAATAGGCTCTTGCGCTTCGTCCGTAATCCATTCCCTGCGGATCTTTCAATCGCAGTTCTCTCTTCATTGCGAGTTTTACGGTCCTCACTGATGCAAAGAGTTGAAAGCCTGATTTCAAAGAGTAATTATCTCGCCTAGTTGTACACTTCGACGTGAATGTCGCATGCTCTTCTGAATTTTGGGCCGCTGTAGCGAAGGAATTCCTTTGTAAGGGATGGTTGGGTTTGGAACGAGTATGTACGTTTATGACTATTATTTTGTTACATATAAAAATTTGAAGTAACCTTAGTATAAATATGTAATTTTAAATCAATGTTACTGGGCACAAGTCCCACACACACTCCGTTGCCTTGAATGACTTGAGAAATACCAAAATCGAACTCAATTGAATTGAGGCAAATGTGTTGTAAGTGATGTTACATTGTTTTAACGTAGCATAAAAACAATACAATAGTGCGTATTAGCAACTAAAGAATTTGCCTTCGCGTTCATCAACTTTTTACCAAAAGCGTTAAAGCCAAATATTGTGCAACGTCCCTATACCAAATCAAACCCAGACATCCTTGTGGTGCCCTCAGCAGTACATCTTCTTTAGGATCTCTAAATTTCTCTCTTATCAAAATAAAGTCAGTATCCACGTCATTGGACATTAGGCCAATTACTTGAGCTCCGAAGCAGTCCAATCACTCGTCCAATCTGTCAATCACTGCTGCACCGCTGCCGAGCGTTGCTGCAGTTACTTCATTCATCCTGGTTGGGGACGCGAGCTCATCTTTAATGCATTTACTGCTTCATCCTCAGCGCGCTCATTGTTGAGTTAATTGTTGTAATATCAACAATGCCGCATTGCCGCTCATTGTTGACATTTCGACACAATCAGTGATTGTTCGACTTTGGTTTGTCCCCTCGCTGTTGGCCAATTTAACTTATTACCCGGGGAATGATTGAAGGAATACTGTGGAATTTATATAATGTTGTTTTGTTTGCAACGAAGGAGTTTCCGTATGTTTTCAGTCGATTGTGCACCTTCGTTGCATCATAGTGCCTTTTGAATGTTGTGCAACATGTTTGCAAAAAGATTGATAGATGCGGAATAAGCTTTCGATGAGTTTATTCTCCTTATGTATGAGAAATTTTTGCAGGAAATTTGATTTTTATTTAATTGAGATTTTGTTTATAGATATTTGAAGAGTTGTGAATCCAAATGAAACTACTGAAATCGCCAGTATGTGAAAAAGTGCACCAACATTTTGGATGTAAATCACACAACCCACCAACTTTGACTTGGTTTTAATCGGAGTGATAACATTTTATTTATGAAAAATAACATTACTATGAATTTTGTGGAAATTCACCAAATAATAAGGTTTGTGTAGAAAGGATACTGAATTTATCTACTACCATAAAATGGTCATCCTTTGTGGGTGATCGGAATTTAAAAACATTTGACTTTTAAATGTAGGATTTGACATTTAAAATGATAAGTATATAACATTAAAGCCACCTTTGGCAGACTAACAGATGAATATAATTTCAAACAAGACCACTACGTTGCCACTGGACCGTAACAAAACAGAGAACGGGTGCGGATGACACAGCGGTTCTGCCGCCATTAGCTGCGTATTACAGTCATCTGTAAAAACTGGCGCGATTAAAAATTAGGAGACAGGAGAGGCTCGCGATAGGATCGAGAAATGACACGTTAACTGTGAACCAGCACCACTGATGTGGACTGCGGCCCGTAATGGGCTGCATCTGATAAGTTAATTGTAACATAATGACGGGCCCCGCGGCGGCGCGGCGCGGACTCGAATTTGGCCCGGCTGGGTCCATAACTCACGGTTTACAGTGGACCGGACCGGCCGTGAAATTACGCGGATGACTGTAATGGGCCGTCCGTGATTTGTGTTGGGGCAAACGCCGCTTTTGGGAATAAGTAGGGGCATTTTTATGGTGGATTAGTTAAATGAGATATTGAGTAGTACGAACTAAGGTATAAATAGTAGTTTGAACTATGTTAAGATGTTTTAGACAGCATAAGTAGACTTTTTCATTGAGGATTTTATGTGGTAAGATCAAATCACCGCAGCCGCCTCATCACTATGTGGATTATAACATGACCTCCTCTGGTTACTATAGTTGGTAGCCTACTTCAATCTACTTTTGTCTCTTATAATGTTTAGTTGGCCTAATTGTTTTGTATCATCTGGAAAACTCTACCTGGGTGGTGAATAAATTAAAATTAATTTGTGAAAAAGCAAAAAAATCTGAACTTGTAAAATGTAAAGATTTTCAAATCATGATATCTTCAATGAAAATTCCCAGACATTGTCAATGGAATAAAATTATCAAGTATTATAAATTTTGTTGACAAATTGGCAGTCATTGAAAATATGAATATGTCACAGTCTTCTAAGGTCGAGAGAATACTTATCACCCCAGGTAAGTAAAATGAAACTAAATGTTTCCCAATTTTCTACACCACGCTGTAACTAACCCGTTGGGTCACGTTGAGATCACCACTTCCACTCACCAGACAGCAGCACCGGCGGTGATCAACAACCGTCATTACCATTGGCCGCAGTGAGTAACGCAACGGCAGCAAAAGGAAAATGGGGGTTCTGCGCTGTTATTACCCCGTAAATATGAGCGGGAGCGGGCCGAGCACGCGTGGGCCCCGCGCTTACTGTATATTACCGACTAATGTATGCGCTACCACCACCGCTACCGTGGTACAGACTCAAACTCGGACAAAGAGTAAAAATGGCGATCGGCCGCGAGCAGTGTCGTCAACTGTTATTTACTGCCGGTCCATTTACATACTTCTGATGCATCTATTATACCGGCAAATCGGCCCTATCTATATGCTAACATCCGCCCGGCCATTATCGGAAACAATTTACTAAATTTAAACGCGTTCATTTGCCGATCGGCGATCCACGGCGCACGGCCCCGCGCATTAAATCACGGTTATCGCAAATGAATGTTAGGGTAAACGGCGGATCTAACAGGGGACCTGCCGTTAAATTACTTAAAACTTGGGTAAATTTCAGTAATGGGGAGAAATTTGAGGTAGTAAATTTAAGTTTTGTTTGATAGATAATGTTTCCTGCAAATGATATTAACTACGAGAGTATGCTAAGTCATTGCATAATTCATTGGAGAATGTTATATTATGTACTGTACAACAAAACTATATATAGCTACCTGGATGTAGCTATAACTGTGAAGAGTAACTCGTTATAAGTTAAAAGTACGTGTACACAATATACTGAATGCCTTTATGTGCAGCCAAAGTTAATGTCATAAAAAATATTAAGGGGAAAAAGTTGTGAAAATTTTCTTAATATTTATCTAGATTATTTGTATAATATTACATATGCAGTATATTGAACTTTTAATATAGCTCTATCAGTTTGGGATGTTGGTATTATCATTCGGAATAGTTTTCAAACTCATACCAAAAAATATGTTATATCTAGCTCATAAAGATATTCTGCCCTTATAAATATGACCTATACATCAATAGTCTAAAAAGGTTTTCGAAGGTTCTTATTTTACTAGTTCAGACAAAATCTTCTACCCCCTAACCTCGTGGGGGCATCACTTTCCAGTGTATTATAGCTTTCAAATTACTTGAGGTGAGAAACCTTCATTCATGAGAATAGCCAACCCAAGACTTATTTCCAGAAAGTGGAGGAAGCCGAAGCCTACCTGTGTGGAGGAAGAGGTGGTTCTTGAGGTTGGTGTGCTTGCTGAACCCTCGGTTGCAGATGTGGCACTTGAAGGGCCAGGAGCCGTTGTGGACGTACATGTGGGACTTGAGGTCGCCGGGGGTGGGGAACGACTTGGAGCACAGCCCGCACTTGTGGGGCTTCTCCTGCGACACAAAACAACCAAAGTTAGATAAAAGTATTGGGGGGGGGGGGGGTGAACAGCCCTTCAAAGGGATGCGTTGAGCAGCGTTGGGCCCTGATCAGCATTGACTGGAAACATGGCAAATCATTTTTACTCAATAGTAAAAAAATATTCAATTTTAATCTATCACGTTCAAGGTAAGAGTGTACCTACAGTATATCATACATACAATGTATGTATTGAAATAATCACTTTAATTTACGCATCAATTAATTACCAAGGCTACAACACTGGTTGAGCTGAAGTTTGTCATTGAGAAGCAAACATTCATCCTTTTAATTATGGTCTACTTATGTTTTTAGCTGTACTTTACTTTATTTACTTGTAACACAATTCCTTTGTGGCGATTGTTAAAATATATTGAAAGAAAAAACCTTTTATAAATTTAATTTTAGAATTGAAATATAAAATGTACATCTATAAAGTCTGTGTTATTTTCTATAGTGGCAGGCCAAAAATTATATGCTCATCAATTCGACACAGGTAAATATTACCTAGTAGCACCGATCCCCGTTTGTGTTTATTCTGATTTAACAGCGGAAACTTAAGTAGTAACGTAACAATCACTAGTACTGTCCAGAACGACATCCATACCCATGGCCCTGATAGCGTTGACATCTTCCTCCGAAAGTTTCCCACTTCCGTCTCATCAAGGTGTCAGCGGGCCGGTGGCCAAATTATGGCAAAAACCCGATGAAAGCCGAAAAAGCCGTCTTAAAATTATTCCGTAATTGAAGGTGACAAAAACCCCCAGGGGAATACAGCACGGCGCGGCGTGGCGGCGTGGCGGCGGCGGCGGCGGCGTCGCGGCATTACTGGCTTTTTGTCGGCCGTCCGGCACGCAGCGAAGATGCGGGCCGGAATCTGCCGAATCCCCGTTGGGCTTTTTATTATGCATTCTGCCCCGGTTTAGAGAGGCCGGTACCGACCATTTTGGGTGCCTTTGTCCCCCGTAATTGGGTGTCCGAGGGCCGGGCGTCGCCCAGTATGTAGGGAATGTCGCCAGTGATTGACTTGTTTGGGGGAAATTTTATAATTATCGGATCTAATTAGGGTTATAATTTATTTACGAAGGGTAGATATCGCGGTCAAATTTAAATTGTGCTAGAGATTCAGTAGCCTGAACAAATGCTCATTTGCGCAATAGAATATATTTTAATTTAGATAAAAAATTATCTGATAGAATCGTATCAAAATCGATATTGGTTAAAGCGTTCATTCTTTCTTCAACAAACATCAACCACTTTCTTAATTTAATGGTTTGTTCAACCTGTTGGATTGCATTCATCATCAATGGAATCGTAATTTAACAGTATTTTCCCACGGCATCAATTTATTTGTGAAATGTTTTCTAGAAACGATTCCAACCAAACGTTCAACCAAATGTTTCAGTCAACCAAAACCCGTTCATTTACAAATTAACAATAAAAAAATCAAGAATCCCCACCAAGTGGCGCAGGAGTTCAACAAATACTTTGCATCAGTTGCATTGCCAGATGCTAATATACTTGGGCCCCGCCCTTTTGCAAACATAAACTTTGGAGGTCAGGTATCTTCTATGGCTCTGTCACCTGTGAATGATCGGGATGTGGCTCGTGTTATTGAGGGACTAAATCCCAAACAGTCAACAGACATCAACGGCATGTCTGTACGGCTACTCAAACATTGCTTCAGGCACATTTTGAAACAGTTGACCAAACTAATCAATCGCTCTTTCCAGACCGGGACTTTCCCGTCGTCACTAAAACTCTCAAAGGTCATTCCGATTTTCAAAAAAGACGATAGTTCGCTCCCCAGTAATTATCGTCCAATTTCAATTCTTCCAGTTCTCAGTAAGGTTTTCGAAAAGCTTTTCCTCGAAAATCTCGTGAGTTTTCTTGATCGTTACAAAATCGTTTCGACTGATCAGTTTGGATTTCAAAAATCCAAATCCACAATTGATGCAGTTGCTAAATTTGTTGAATCAGTTGTCGATGGCCTCGAGATGCGAGAACATGTGCTCAGCATATTTCTTGACCTGTCGAAAGCATTTGACTGTGTGCATCATGCGACACTGTTGCACCAGTTAGATGCGTACGGCATTCGGGGCCTGCCCCAAAGGTGGCTCGCGTCCTACCTGAATGGCAGGTTCCAGTGTGTACAAATTGAAGACTCAATCTCCCAGAAAGAAGAGATGGTTCAAGGTGTCCCTCAGGGATCCATCTTGGGACCTGTTCTATTTTTGTTGTATGTAAATCAAACTGGTTCATCAATTCAGAATGGAGAAGTGATCCAGTACGCAGATGACACTACTATCTGCGTCAAATCCCTTTCAAAACAAGATTTGGAAATTAAAGCTTTCATTGATCTCAACTCGTGCATTCAAATGTTATCCAAAATAAATCTGAGAACAAACAACTCTAAATCAAAAGTAATGGAATTTTGCCTCCGGCAGCGGGAATCAAACCCGCCTCTTGCAGTAATGGTGGATGAAGACCTCCTAAAGGAAACTGATTCCACAAAGTTTTTGGGAATGCACATTGATAAAGGTTTTACCTGGGAAGACCATGTAGATTACGTATGTGCCAGAGTCTCTTCTGGTATTTTTGCATTGCGTAACTTATCAAAATTTTGCTCCCAGGAAGTACTGCTCATGGCCTATTTTGGCCTTATCTACCCCCATATTTCTTATGGAATATGTGTCTGGGGTGGCTGCGCAAATCACAGACTTGAGAGGGTCTTTCGATTGCAGAAAAAGGCAGTAAGAATCATTTCAAAATTAAAACCCAGGGAATCATGTAGAGACACCTTTAGGGAGCTTGGAATACTAACGCTGCCCTGCCTCTACATTTTTGAAGTGGCTGTCTACTGTAAATACAAATGCTCACTCGTTCAAAATGGTGACATCCACTCTCACTTTACGAGGGGCAGGGCCAATCTTAGAGTTCAACAACACAGAACCTTGGCTTTTGAGCATTTGCCTTCTTAGTTTGGAATCAAAATTCTAAACAAGCTCCCCGAAGGCGTTAAACATGCGCAAAATCAAAATCAATTTAGAAATCGATTGAAGAGCCTTTTGGTGTCAAACGTTCTGTACTCGGCCGGGGAGTTCATGATGAGTCGCTGGGAAAACTAAAATTTTAGGTGTTACCGCGAATGGAATTTCGGTACTAATGAAAAGTGTGCTGTGCAAAAGTGAAAATTTGAAATTTTGAAAAAAAGTGAAAATAAAAATTTGAAATTTTGAAAAAAAGTGAAAATTTGGACTGATTGTTCTTGTCTCTCTTGGTAGCCTATGTTTTATTATGTCTTTGACGTTTGCAATGCAATTGTACATTGTCCTTCTGCAAATAAAGATTATTATTATTATTCCAACCAATTCAGAAAGTCCTCCCTCTTGCCCCCGCCGCGGCGCCTCGCCCACACCCTCGCCTCGCGCGGCGCCTGTTGCCGCGGTAGCCGCCTCGCCACAGCCGCTATGATCGCATGTTCCACCTCGATATCTCACACTCTCCACTCCACAGCCACCGATTAATTACGTCTGCCCGTTATTTTTCACCGGTCTTTATTTGAAATTCCGATTGAGCCGAAGGTTTGTCGGCCAACACGATTTTTCCCGTGTACGATGACTTACCGCGCCGGCGCGGTTGCCCGGTTCTCTACGCATTTCCGGTGGCGGCCAATAACTCGTGACTTCCTCCGTGAGATTGGATGATGGTTTATGGTGAAAATTAACGATCGGCGGGTGGTTTGCTCGATTTGCAGCGATTAATTGTGGCCGTAGAAGTGTATTGGTGCGCTTTTTGTGCAGGGAACTAAGCAAATTTTAAACCCCATCACTTTTACTTTGTTTCATTTTTTTACTACGAAATTTAGATGAAGAAAGTAAATTGTTAGTTTTTTATGTTAATGCTCATTTATCTCTGAATTTTCAACAATTTGCCAAGTAGGTACACGCATAACAATGTTGAAAAAGACAGTGAAAATTTTTATTGATTGAAAATTTTTAAATTTAAAGTGACTCTATATTGAATTTGTGATGTACCAATTACATAGATCGGCTTTTCAACCAAATTTATAATCCCAAAGTACAGTAATATAATTTAGACATCCCCAGGTCACATACTGTATACGGTGTGACTTCATCAAAATGTTACTGTATCAACAGTAACATTTTGTGTCGTAGTGACTTTTTGGGCATTCTTAAAAACAATTAAAAATAAAACTAGAAACAAAAAATGACATTATGTCTTTTAACTCTTCATATAGTTAACTAAAGCCACTCAGATTCTTTTTAAAGTCGTCAGATTGCAAACCAATAACCAGTGAAGATTGTAACGGAATTTCACCTTACTTTATGTAATTTATAATAATAATAATCTTTATTCCGTAAAACAAAATAACATTGCATGGAATGAGTCATAAAAAAATACAATAAATAAAATAATAAACAGTATTGAAAAAAACCAAAAGAAAAAGATTCCGTCCCAGCGATTGTAGTGTTTAATTTCATGAGTTTGGTCCTTGGAGTTATATGCTTGACTATCATGCTAGATCAAATTAACATGCAGCTTTGAACAAAATCTCAGGAACGTGAATATATATTTCTGCGACTACATCAAATATAGCGATCTCCCCGCGTTGATTTCAGCGCGCATGCGCGCTGTTACTGCGCATTACGCTAAGCACCGCGCATCGCCGTAATGGTCGGGTGGCGTGATGCGCGGCGTTAGGCGCCGGGTTATCGTGCTGCGGCTCCCGTTGTGATATCAATTTATTACATTTTACCGTCATCATTTATTACAATGACTCCATTAGGTGTGCCCTGTTAATTTATAGTGGTGTTAATTCAATTTTGGGAAGACCCCTGGAGAGGGAGTGTTGAATATAAAGTTGGATTTGGTATCCGGTTGATTTCTATTGTGAACACTGAGTGAATGTTTCCACTTTTTTATCAAACTCACCATCAGAGCAAAGGAGGAAAATTTATGAGGAGGGTGATTTCTTAGGGTGTTCAAATGAATCACAGATTTAGTTGCCGATCACGGTCTAACTTGATACGATACTCACCACACATAGGTAAGGAAATAACGAAAAAGGTTACTTCCCCTTAACATATTCTCACTCTTGAATCACACCACGACATTATCATGTTCAGCAGTGTCCCTGGACTATACGATTCTGCGCATGACCTCTTCTCCACCTGTAGATCAGCCACCGGACCGTGACCGTGTCGCTGGGCGTGTATGTGTAAACGGCGCCTATACCGTCATGCGCCGCGGCGCCGCGCATAATTGACGCATCTGTCTCAGCGCCGCCGCGCCCATGGGTGTCACATTTACCAATTTGATCTTCTATTGTTGTTAGGACAACGGTCATGGTCGGCCTCGTCGACGAGTGATTTGTGAAACAGGTGGAGAAGGCAGGGAGAAGAGGGTGGGAAGCGTGCGAATGGAAGAATAGTCAAGAGAGGAAAACAAACTTGTGATTGGTGAATCAAATTGGTAGACTTGTTGATCTATTCATACTCTACATAAGTCCTCGTGAAACCTTTATATTGGGAACACTTGATTTAGATTAATAGAAAATCTATCATCAACCTGGCCGATTACTAAAACTGAATAAAATCCATTAAAAATGCAAAGGCTAGAAGTATTTCAAAGAACAACTGAAATTAAAACCGTGGAAGACCGGAGTCGGAGGATTTCGGCGCAGGAAAGCCGCGGCCGGTGTGGCTGATGGTATATCACCTTGTACACGCCACTTGTAGCCATTTCCGGCCGGTATCAGATCTTCCCTGGGAACCCCCGGCTACTCCATTATATCTACACAAACAGTGATTACGCCAAGGCTATCATACTATTCATTACGAGGACAATTAGTACCATAAAGTACCGGTCCGTGTTCACACAGTTTAATTGCAATTGCTTTATAACGTTTTGCTGCGAGTTGTACAAGGATGCGGGCCCCAGAAGTGAGGAATGTTGGAAATTCTGACCACAAGTTGTGGGAACCAGAAAATACTTCGTTTGTCCAAGACGAGGATTGAACATATTAAAAACGGTACCCATTACCCCTTTACAGCCAGACTGATCGTTAACAAAATAAAGTCAGTTTAAAAAAATGTCATTACAATTAAATCAATGATAACTTAACTGTGCCTGTCAAGAAAGAATGTTCTTGATAACTTGAAGTTATCTTGTGTTCTTGTTTGCTAGATCTACATATGTACTTAAAAAGAAACCTGAGTCAAGGTTAAAATGTATTATTTCTAGAACAGATTATATAACCACGAAGCATATTTATGAAAGTTTTTGTATACTTTGCAATACGAGTAACAGCCAAAGGATGTCATCAACCTACGAAATCTCGGTAACCTCGAGATCTCAGTCTTAGCTGTAACACAAAATCTGTAGCTCGTTCCCACTCGTTTAGAATACTTTAAAATTTCTTAGCAATTATGTAAATTTACAACTTACAGTTGGTTGCACGAGACGTGAGACAGCCCGCCAGAATTTGTGCTACATATGTGCATGTTTGCTCTATCTCATACAACTTGGCGTGTATTAATCATTTATATACAGTACGTTAATAATTAAATTATATAAGGTAGCCTAAAATCATTACTAAGGTCTTCGTTTTAAATTCAGGCTGTTAAACTGTCCATTTGTAGCGCAATCCTGGCGGGCTGTCTCACGTCTCGTGCAACCAACTATATATAATCATTGGCTACAAGATTATACATGTAAAAGGTGTCAACAATAACCATTCAGTACCATTCCTGTACTCATAAAAACTCCCATTTTGTGACAGTCGAGTTAAAAAGACTTTTTCCGTATCTCGAAAACCAGGAACAAATACAGTAAGACTTACGTAAACAGAGTTTCGCGCCAGAGGCGAATGGTTCAGGTGGTTCTGTTGGGCTGCGCGAGAATGTTTCTGGGAAATAGCGTGTGGGTAATCGTCCCGGTATTGGAGGTTGGAGATGATGCCACGATAGTTCAGCAGTTACGAAATATGTAAATATGCTTTGAAATATGCCGACAACAAGTAGAATAATATTATTAACTGGTATTTTAATTAGAGTGTTTTATACCGTTTTACATATTTGCTTGATAACTGAATTAAGGATGACCGAAAAGATGGGTAAAACCCACAATATTCCACACATTTGAAACTTCCTTCATCGCGTGGTGCCCGCTCAGTTCCTTATGGTGTTCCCATTCACTCGAGGTGAACCAAGACGCCAGTTGGTGAGGGGTTGCGTTTCCTTCGCATTGTTCTGTAATTGCCAGGACCATATGACGATGACCACCTTCCCTTCCACCTCCCTCCTCCATATGTCGCTTCCTTCCTTCCTTTCCCACCCTTTGTTTTGTTTTCTTATTAATTAGTCAAGGAACCGCCGGCGTGCTCGCCTCTGTTGAGAATTGGGCAAGGATTGTCCGTGTGTAATAGTTGGAATTAGAAATATTGTGGGAAAAACTAACAGGAAAGCGACACAACAATAGTGCGAGAATGAAATAATTATGTGGTTAGCTGTGATATTAGTAGTGTTTTGAAATTATTCATAGCCCATAAAAGATTTGTTAAACTGTTGTGTTTTGATTAGCACTATCTTTCCGTAATTTTCGCTTAAAAATTCGGGTTATGGTGAGAGAACAAGATAAAAGGTTAATAACTTGTTTTCCCATTCTTGTTTTAGAACAAACTTTCATTATTATTGAGCTGAGAAACTAAACTAAACCACAGAAACATTTCAATAACTTCTTGGTAGTTTTTTTAATTATAGTTTTTCATCTTTTTTCACGATAGGCTGTATGGTAACTCTCTTGTTATAAATAAAGGAACAACCATCCAGGCTGAGCTAGTCAGTTACTTTCCAAGCTTGTATGTGTTATTGGCTGTACAGATAAACTTGTCAGTCCGATAGAGCCTGGAAAGTGGAAAGTGGAGCGGCAAGCCGTGACGGCCCGCATCAAGCGACCGTCTGCAAAACCGGCAGAAGAACCGCCTCCGGCTACCGAGATTTAATTGTCGATAGTGCGTTGATTAGCGGTCGGGGTCGTGTGGAGATGCGAGATTAGACAAATGGAAGCCCGGCCGGCTACCGAGGTTTATTGTTTGACTGTCACGATCCCGTAATAAACCGGGCCGATAAAAGTTGCACGCGCTTCGCTCGCAATGAACAATTAACTCTTTGCTAACAAGGATCGGCCATCGCAGACGTGCTACCGCGTCGAGCCGCTAGAGTTCGCGCCCGCTGATGGATATGGATTGGTGGGCCAAGTGGAGGTCGTCTCTCTTCAGTGGCTTGTTGGGTTAGACAACATAGGAACTAAGCTACAGGAAGGCAACAACTTGCGACCTTGATGGACTCTAAAGCTAGGTTTACACGTGAGAGTTTTTCACTCTCAGAGAGTTTCGTACTCTCAGGAAGTACTCGCAGAGGTGATTACACAACCAGGGAATTTTCCAAGATAGTTAATCCCAGACAGTTTTCTGCGAGTACTATCAACAACTGTCTGAGATTTTTATGAGAGTGACTAACCAACTCTCCGAGAGTGAAAAACTCTCACGTGTAAACTTAGCTTAAGAGTATTGGAACTCTCGGTGTAACGTGCATAGCTTAGTTATCCTATTCAATACGAAGGGTAAACCAAGGAGGTTTCAAAAAAAAAAAAAAAAAAAAAAAAAAAAAACAGTGGAAGTGCTGCAGAGCTGTTTATAGTTTCGTCCCCGTGTTGGATAAGCTACAAGAGAAGAGCACAGGGGTACACTTACTGTTACAATGCCCTTTCCTCCATAAAAGTCCTAAGAAAATATTCACTGTGGAAAATCATACCTGTTGGTAGTCTATTCTCAATATTTACCTACAGGGAATTGTTTTAAATATTTTGTCAAGCCACTAAAACTTGGAGTTTACATATTTAGCACGTCTAGATTACTTGATCTGAGGGTGTCTGTCCCTTTAGCATTTTTCTTTGCTCTTTGTAAAAGAACTGACGAAGTTCTAAACCATTGTGAAAAGCACTCCAAACAGAAACAAATACACGTTAAAAAAATCCGTAATACTCTAAACAAACACGCTACCAACCGTCTTGTCTGAAATATGACTTGATATTTGGCCCAATTTCATGCGCCGCCGGCTCGACGACATGTAGAGCTCATTACTGGAGGGCGGAACTCCTCAAGGAGGCGATTAAGGGGCGAAGTCTACAAAGGACCACCTGATTGTCCTTAAGGAAACCCTCGTTCCGTAACGTGGCCAAGATTACAACACCTGTGTCCTTACTTCCCACATGCGCACTCGGTTCCCATAGGAACTACAATACTGGCCAAACCCCTGCCAACCCCTTGCGGTTTCTATGGACGCCATTTTGTATTTCGTCATGCATGGAAAACGAATCTGTTACGAAGTGAGATTGAAGGACGATATTTATAGCTTTTAACAACAAAATCATCAAATAGTTCATTCATTCTTTATATCGTGTAAATGTAAAATTATTTTTTTCAACGGAAAGCAGCCAATTACAAAATATAGAATACATGCAATATGACAAAGGAAATATCTCAAAATAACAACGAACTATAAATATATGTTAGAATGTTTAGTCTTTACTTCAAGTTGTAAAATAATAAACTCTATCACAGATTTACCTTCAGTAATGTTTATGACCTTATTTCAGGTCCAATTGATTCTTAGAGGATTAATTTATGAAATGATCATGAATCAAAATTGCAATAAAGCCCTATGTTCCTTATGTATAAAAAGCCTTGTTCTTGCTACAAACTTTCCCAAAAAAATATTATTTCCTCTGCTATTTTCATTGGTAAATGAAGGGAATCTATAATAAATAAAGACAAGGTAGGTGTCAGGACATGAAACGACCTCTATGCACCAAGTGTTCTTTTGCACCTATGCCGACACCATTTACTAATACTGGTAATGATAATGATGAAGTCATAGGTTCAAAAGAACACCTGGTGCATAGAGGGCGTTGTATTTATTTTAGATTCCTTGGGTAACTGTAATTTTGTATTTTTGATGAGTTCCATACAAAAAGCATACGTCCTTAATTTGCGAAAATATTATAGGCTATAAGAATAAATTCTAACCTTAAGGTTTAAAGAAAATTCAATCTATAAATCTAATTCCCCCGTGATAAATGCAATCCTTAATGTACATAAAATATCAGTGCGTATTAAAGCATCACAGAAAGCTAGAAAACAGAACTAGTATAGCGTTGGTGAAACCGACCAATCATATAACTGTCAATTAGAAGGGAATGATATGAGCAAAATCCAATCTGGTCAGGGGAACTCGGCTATGTAAATAATCCTGGGACCGCAATCAAGGAAAGGCTCGTGGAGCATCATGAAATGTATATGGACCGTGTTCTGGCTGCGGCTGCGGCGGATCTGCTTTCAGCTACCAACGACCAACGACCGACAGAACGACCGGTGGTTCGGTTTCAGCCTGTGGTCTCCACTTGGAGACATACTCAAGGCTTTCTACTTGGGGTTTGGTGGCGCAACGGGCAATATTACATACGATTCTAGAGATATTAGAGTTTCGCGGTGTGTGTTACCTCCTCCGTCGCGTCTCTTTGGAGGTGAAGGGGTTTTGCAGTTCTTTTACAAAGCGATTGAGGTCTTGATAAGTCAAAGACATTGAAAAGTAAAACGATCCAAGCGTAGAGCTCAGAGGTAGTATTTATTTTTTAATTGTAAATTATTTAAGGCCGGTTTCTCGAGGCCAGTTTCAACCTCAACTCAAGTTTAACCCAAAATTGTTAATATGTTTAACATTGGATTAAACTAAGTTTAAGTTATCGTGTGAAAAATATAAACTTGATACCTCATACTGGTTGATATTTAAAAAAACATTCACTCGAACTGGGCCCGATTAGTTATTTTTTATCATTCTGCTCGAAATCAGCTTGTTTTTTGTTCGCTAAATAGTACCAAAACCGTTTCTTTTTTGTCCTGGGACTGAAAAAATCAGCTGGAATATTTTTAGGTTCTAGGACTGAAAAGTCAGCTGTTTTCTAAGTATATTATGATCCATTTTGGAGTTGCAGAATTTTGAAATTCAAACTTTATAATGAGCATTGTTTGTAAATAACAGAAATGTAAACACTGCATATTACTTACTTTGTAATACCCTCGAAAATTCAACTTTAACTAGGGGGCCCGTGCAGCGCAATGCGCTGCATTTATCAAGGGTATAGCTGGTGATCAAACCTTGCTCCATAGTAATTTGCCGAGTTACTTTGAATGAAAATTAAATTGTAGTGAAAATCAGAATACACCATATTATTATTCAATCAATCGATCTTCATCAATAATTCTCGAACTTCCCAATGTGATAGTGTTGAGATTCGGTGGTTGTTCTTTTAGGTCGAAATTAGCTTGGATTACGCAATGGAGTTCTTATGTCTATTGCCTAAAACTCCCATAAAATTTTAATAAATTCACAGATGTGGGATCTATACAGTATATCACACAATAAACGTAAATGACAACAAAAGAAAAATTGATATTTAAATTTACAACTCTCCGGTCCTGTGTGAGCTATGCAGCACTCACTGCGGCTGTTTTTTAGTAGTATGAGTTAGTAGTCGACATAGTGAATAAGCCAAGACTATTACTATTTATAACAGACTAAATCCTCTTTAACATAACATAACAGAACTTAAACCAAGAAATCACAAAAATTAAGAAAATCTACATCTTATTAGTTGGTGTGGCCCATTTTGGTTTGACGTGGCATTCATATTTTGGTTAAAACGTCTCTTTATACAAACCACTCTTTCAATAAGCTTGTTATCTATACTGGTGGTAAAAAACCTTTTAAATGTTTTCTCTTTTAAACAGGTTTTTTTATATGTGTAACATTCTGCATTCAATTTGTTATAGTAGCACAGTAAATATGTTATTAAGTTTACACCAACAACCAACTATCCCTTTTCCTAGTTCACAGCAGTTTGAAAACCCATGTGCAAACATTAGTTGTTCTATTTTAAATTTTGATAACTTTTGTTGTTTTTTCATACCAATCTGATAACCCATAAGAATCACGTAAAAAATTTCAATTTCCAAACTTGTTTTTGTATAGGAAAATGAACTTTTCTGGGGTTAAGATACTAAACTTATTTTTGTGCCCAAATACAAAGTTTAACCAAAATCTATCAGCTATACATTTGAATAAAAGGTAAAACACACTTTTTGCACTTAGACACTTCTTGTATTATGGAATTCTGTTAATATTTCAATACCGTTAGTTAAATGTTTCTATTCAGCTAGCTTTTAACATGTTTTTGTTTAACTATCAACAGCTGTTTTATATTGCAATTCAATACAAAATTGTTCCCCATGTTAATCTTATGGACAAAAAATGAACTTTGAAGGCTTCCCGTGGGCTTCAGAATTAAAATATAAAAAATCTAAAACCTTATTGCAAAACTACGAACTGAGACCATTCTTTTGACACCTCAAACGTTAAAATTGGTCCAAAAATAAGGGAGGAGTAGTGTTAACAAAAAAAGGGCATCACGTATTATATATATAGATGTTAATATTTTTAACTATCAAAAGTCTAATTTTATATTATATGATAAAAAACGTTGTTCATCACTCGGAGCAAAGGTGTCTTTTTGTAATCGTTTTTAAAAACTCGGCTGTGCCTCGTTTTTAAAACACAATTGCGCACAAAAAAAGGCCCACTTTTGCTCCTAGTGACATTATAACATATGTTTGTTCTGTTAGTTTTGCTAGAATATGTTATTGAAACAGCTGTAAAAATGATAATTCAGTAAAGTATCATTCTACCTTACCTATCATTTTACCTCTGTTTGTTTTTGTTTAGTTTTAAGTACCGTCTTGATAATGTTTAATTTAGGCAATCATGTGTATTTTTATTTGCCTTATTTGCTTTGCGAAATAAAGAAATTTTTGAGTTTGAGTTTGAGTTTGACCTTTCTTCCGTATAAGACAAACATAAAAACTTTGTAAGGTCTTACAAATGGGCTGATGTAAATTATAATGGGTTTCTGCTCACCTAAAACACACAATTTTTCCAACGGGATGTGCGGATTTCTCATATGATTCACATGAGCTGAGATAAAAGGAGGAATCGTTTTGTGATTGCCTATTAATATAAATCCCTCATTTGCAGCACATGCACCCAGAGCCCCCCTTTAATTTAACTCAAACTCCCTTCAGTTTCTGTTCTACCGAGTCAAAGATCACCAGCGAAATACGAGCACGTCAGCAAGACCTATAATGAATGTCGGCGACGTTTAAATACGATCCGATATTAAAATCCGCTGGCGGAATATTCAACAGACAGACAGTCGGACATTGTTTTATGCCGGTGGCTGAGCCGAGACGTCTGTCCCAACTGATTTACTCAGCCATCGCGTCCCATTTGAATACAATCGCGGCAGACCAAATGTCTTAAAAATGAGTGAGCGAGAGAGAGGGTTGGGGAGTCAGCAGTGCAGAACTGCACCGTCTTCGGCGCTTCCTCCCCGACCGTTCCCACACTCTACCTGGCCGACACACCTCGCCGACGCCTTATCTATGCTAATCATTGGAGCAACCAGCCCACTGCGTTTTCTGCGAACGCTTCAATATAAATGTTAAAGAGTTTGCGCTTGTTTTTAAGAGCTTTACAGTTGATTGGTTACAAAAAGATTAGTGTTGTGTGGAAATATTGTTTACTTATCACTAGGCAATTGGGAACTCGATAAAGGAAAGGCTTTGAATGAAACGTACCAATGAAGCTTCTACAAACAAAGTGCTCACCGAAAGAGGTATCCATTGACTGAACTACAAAGTCGTTCCTTTTCACGATACAATATCGATAAATTTTAGGGCCAATGCAAAACTTTTTATAGGTAACATACTAGAAAACATCTAAGACATTCACAACTCTTTAAATCTTCATTGTAACTGCTATGTAGAAATATATACGCACTCAACCGGTATTCTTCGTTGCACTGACTTCTCATTGACACTTCATAATTGGCTAGTCATGATAAATAAAGAAAGGATCTATTCTTGGATCACAGGGGAAGATCTAATTCTTGATTTTCATAACTAAGAAGATCGTAATTCTCTCCTCAAGTAAAAACAACAGTGTACTACTCCATTACAATTAGTTTTACCCGTGTTTCTCTTGCAAAAAAACCTACACATCATAACTTGAGAAAATCTCAGAAATTAACCCATCTCCTGAATTAGCTTGGGAAGTAGAGACAAAGGAGTGTGGATTGAGATGATGACCGTAGGTAATGACAACCGTGACCCTCCGTGAGACGGCATATGGCCACTGGGGCGGCAGGAACTGTCTTATTACCGTGGACTATGGGCCACAGGTGCTATGCGCCTTGAGTGTTTTTGTAACGGCACCTTCACAACATAGCGCCCGCCCATTGTACCACCGAGACTACCTTTCTTCTATTCTGTTTCGTTTTTTATCGGACCCATTAGAAATTATGGCTTATGGTCCGGAGGTGAATCGGTGTCGAAAAGCGATTTCTCACTTCCGTCTAGAGTCTAAGGATCAGCTTGACGCCTCATTCAAAAAAATTACACTTCCTCCGAGCACAAAGGTCGGGGAATGAGGGTGGTTCGGGGACGAGTAAATTGGTTTTGGATTTAATAAGCTACTGTGTTTGACATTTTATCAAAAGTGTTTTTTCCCAAGTATAAAGTTCCATCTTTCAGTCATCTTTTAAGGTGCTTTCATCGCCTTAGACAACCCCACAAGATTTTGCAGTCTTTGAAAGTAGATAAACAAACTAACTTTGGATTAAATAAAATATTAAACTTGAGAATGTTTCCACCAAAGTTATTTTCGAGTTATTAAAATATGTTCACTGCTTTTACTATGTTTAAAGTTTGTATCTAGTGATATTTTCCAACCTTATTATAAAATTAAAATTAAAAATGATTTTACAAGTGAAAAAAATTTATTACAGTAAACATCGCCATTATGTATAGATTAAACCTTCATAACAAATTATATACACTTAATTTTTTTGTATTTAAAGTTTAGAAGTATAAAAAATATGCAAAAGTTCGAATTGGAAATATTTTTTGTGACATTTATTTTATTTTTCTGAAGAAAATCATTTTATTTCTACCAGGATGTGCAAAAAGAATTTCGTTGGCACCTGTAATGCAAATATTTAAGTAAAATCGTATTTTCTTTCTACACAGGAATTTTTTAATTGGGAATTCGCTATGCTCGAGGTTCTTGCTATAATTCGAAAACGACATCCGGAAACGAAGCGCCGGTAGTCTGGTCCTAATGGCTAGTGTGGGGGAGGGGGGAGGTAGGGGCAGGTGGTCTGTTCGTTACTGAGGAGGTCCTTATTTGTCATAAGTTAGGACTTCATCTGGGGACGACTGTTAGGACCGTTTAGATAATCTCACGCTTGATTTAGACCGAGGCAATTTGATATACGAGGGGGAGTGGCAGCTTGTTAGTTTTGGAAACGGCTATCTTTCCGAATTGGCAGTTGGTATTCTCAAAACTTGCAAGAATTGGAAGGTCGATGACTAAATATTTGCCTAAAAGTTCTTAATTTTATGGGAAGTATAGTTAACAAGATAGGTTTATAATGATTTTCGATTTAGTTTTAATTTCCTAATTAGTTTTAATTAGTTTTAAGTTTTAAGCGATTCCTTGTTGCATACCATTAAAAGAAACTTTTGACCAGATGGCGAAAAACTTTAAAGGAAATTCAAAATTTTATTTGTTTTTTGAAAACTTTTAAACCTCGATCTGAAAATGGAACTTTTGTGAATTAATAAGTATTGTAACAGGAATATCCATACTTTTCAACACTCTGTTTTTACGATACACCACTAAAATGTTAAGCTACCTAACTATGCCCATAGTCTCATTAAATCTATTTAACTGTCCTTATTAATAATCAAATATTCTGACACAAAAACCATTTCGAAAACATATTTCAATCCCATCAACCGCCCAAGATAAAACAGACAGCGCTGGCAGTTACGCTCATTATTAATTTATAGTAATCCGCGAGGACGCCGCGACCGCGGCGCCGACAGCTCAAGCGGTTAATAAACTTCTCCAAGGGCTTTACGATGCCCGGGCGAGCTGAGGGCCGTCTCGGTATCGCGGGAGGTCAGTTTTAATTGTTACCAAGTTTTAATGCCGCCCATAACGCAGTGCGATCACGGCCGCCGGAGATCTAGATGGGAATTGAAGAAAGTGCTCCCTTTTTATGGAGCTGTCCTCTTCGCTTTCGACTCCTTATGAGTCTGGGCTCTAAAGTGGATTGGAAGCGGTCCTCGCAACTGCTGTAGTGCTGGAAGAGTGTTTTTATGCCCTCTGTGGAAAAGTTGCCATTTTTTAGCGCGAGTACCACAATAAAGACGAACTCTCTAAAATTTAAATCCCCTGCATCTATTAAAAACAAAAGATACTATAGGCGTACTCGAGCTCACAGGTTACTTTTTTTAGACCGTGTTTTATACACAAAAGAGATTTTATTACAAACCAGATTGTTTTATGAGCCTAAATAATTTATTATAGTAAGATGCACGAAAATAGTCCGATGGAAATTTTAACAGCCTCACCCCCTCTCGCCCTGCAATGTTGTCATTTGTGGTTATGTGTACCATGTGAAATACAGTAAAAGATATGTTTCAGAATAAATTTGGCAACAATGTATTGACTCTCATCGGACTATTTTCGTGAATCCTACTATAGTCAGTTGATTAGCTTTTTCTCACCACGGAATCATAATCTGACACTTATTTGCAAGGGGACCTGTTAGAAACTTTCTAATTAAGTGTAGGCAGAGGTGCTCCCTAAATTTAGTGTAAGTAGCTGTAATGAATGTGTAAGTAGCTGACGATAAGACAATTCAGAGACATTGCCCTTTTGAAATACTTGAAGCGATTGTAATAACTTAACTAACAACAGCAATTAGTTTCACCCGCACCTAAACCTGGTCTAAACCAATTCGAACAAACCAAGGTAGGTGACACCAACAGCTGATTGAAGCGGTCCTGCACCTCTGACATCATGTTGTTTATCTTGACACATGAGTGGTTTTCTTTGAATATTTTAAGTGCTGCACCTTTGACGTCATAGATTTTGTTATTGCTTTTGTTGATGTCACCTACCTCCTTCTCATTCCAGATTTCTTGGTCTAAACTATCAAGATCAGGTCAAAACATATGATGAATAGTCTCGTTGCTGAGCCACCAATCTATTCTTCCCAGACCCGAACCACCGCAACCACACCGTCGTGGTACCTGTCTGTCACCGCGCTGTTCGGTGTTCCCGCCAACCTTCCAATTACTGGTAACGAACATGAAACGTCGGTCTCGGTCGCGCGGAAGTCGCGGAGGAACAGCGGTTCTGGAATATTTGCATGCGGACGGACAGACGGACGGACAGTGAGTGACGGATTGCTGAGGGGCGACTCGTCTATGTCTTACTCGGCCACTTGTTAGCGATGTAGCCCCTAGATGCTGTGTGTGTCTGGGTCTGGGTACCTGGTATTGGAGGCGGAGGGTGGGAAGAAGTGAAGGCGTGATTTAGTTGGTTTGAGGGGAATTGAATTTAACAGGTGAATTAGGTAACGGAGAATGGTAAGGGGCCTATGGCGGTTCTCTGCTATTAGCCCTAATGCTACCAATGTAATGGGGCATTTGAGAATTTTTAAGTTATTTCCCTTTAGATCGTCTCGGTAGGCATATATGGAATAGATAGTAGTAAAGAAATATTAAAAGGAGTAAAACGAATTTTTACTCTTTTCACTAATTTTGAGTTGAAAAGGGCAATGTCCAATTAAATTACATTTACTGAGGTTAAACGGCTCGTTATCCTAATGAAGTGCAGTGTACCATAACTGTTCATCTTGTAAACGCTAAAAGTTGTTTAGAAATGTTTTAAATGATGATTATTTTAGATTTATTTAGGCTATTTTCTGATCATCATGTTAAGTTGATTTTTAAATACAATCTATTATTTCTCGTCACCAAACGGTTTCCCTTATACTGTATAGACAAATTAAATGTCTTTCGTTTTGGTTGTAAAGAGCTTCAAGACAAAAAAGCAGTCGCTCTTTAGGAATAAACCAAAAAGAACGTGAGAGCGAAGTGCGCAGTGGCAGTTGGCAATCTACCTTACAGAGTGGTACAAGCCGAAGTGGGCACGGTAGCTAATCGGCCCAATAATTATCTGCCGAAGATACAATCTCGGTTCTGATTGGCTTGCATATCATTTCCGCACCGACACGACGTGTCGGGACCATTCATCACGAAACAATATCGGGCCTAGGCCAGACACCTGTGGCAGCCCTCACTCCAGTCAGTCCATTATTTATCAGATACCACTGATCTCTATAAGTATTGAGTAAATATTCTTTGTGCATATTTAAAGCAGGAATTATTACAGATTATTGGATGATTTGGGAAGTAAAAGGGTGTCGTAATTTCCCCTGATAAAGTGACGTCATAGATGCTGTGTATTAATGTGAAACGAATGAAACTCTAATAATGAAGATATTTGCTGATAAAAAACAACTTACAAATGGTATTTATTTTTATTTTGAAAGTCTCAGAAATGTTATTTGCACCGTTTACTTCAAATTTAATAAACAGTGACCCTTTCTTAAGGAGAAGGGTAATGTAAATTATTGTATTGCCTTTGTTGCTTCTAATTTGGCAAACCACATTATTGCTCAGATGCATTTTTACAGCGTCCATTTTGAAATACTTAATGTCATTTGGTTAGCTTACCCATCATGCTACGTAATGCCAACTTGAGATTTTTTTTTGCCCTTCAGGTGAGCTCGTTGGCTTCGCTCACTTCCCATCAGATTTAGCTCGTTCGCTGCGCTCACTCGCCGCAAGTCTGTAATATTGTCTAGTTTTTTATTACCAATCTTCCCTAAATAATTTAAATGAGAACATCAGTGTAGAAAATTAACGATCCTTTAAGTAATGAAATACACTATGTAAGATTACAAAAATTTTGCTTTCATAAGAAGACTATGGTAACCATGAGGACGTCTAGGGCGTAGCCCTTTGTGAATAATACTATGAAAATAATCAGACTTTTCTATTTTAAGCCTACCATGAGTATACCAAATTTCAGAACTCTAGCTAGTCGGTAAATTGGAGAATTAATGATGAATGAATGAATGAGTCTGCGAGTGAACGAGAGCTTTCCCTTTTATATGTTTAGATAATCATTTACAATTCATAAATAACAATTTCACCAAATAACCCACACAGTATATTGCATTTTCGATGAATCCTCAAGTTAGGATAATTACTTCTAAGTAACAAAAGTTTTGTTCAAGAGGCTAAGTTGTACCTGATACATCTCTTATCACCCCCTCGCATCCATACCTCACCAGAGAAGAGGATTGCAGTTGTAAAACAATTAGCCGACGTCGCCGCTCAGGAGGGTCGGATGGCGGGATGGTAAGATGGTCGGATCTTGATAACTCATTCGCCTCACCTGCCTCGGACCGGCCGACTTTACAGCCCCTGCCTCCTCGTATAAAATTCGCTTCGGAATAACATAAATTACTGTTAGTTAATGCGGGGCTATAAAAACAAAGCTGCAGCTCGTTAGTGGTTTAGTGCTGTGGGAAAGGCGGCCGGATAAGAACCTTTTACTGCGGACGGTAGTGCGAATAAACTGACCGATCGCCGATCGGATTCCTGGGCACCCGTCGCGCGCCCGCCGCAGTGGCGACATCTTCAGGAACAACTTGGAACTATGGGTGGGTCAACTAATAACAACAACAAATCATATTAGGCCTAATTAAAAAAATAAATAGTTTATTTACATTTTTTCGTTATCTCCTCATTTTGATACTTGTGAATGTCTCAAGCAGGTTACTTGTAATTTCAACCTAAAATTGCCTGACAATGAATAACCTTTATTTTTTAATCGAAATACGTTGTTTTAATTTAACTTTGTAGCTTTAGAGTTCAAAGATTTTAGATTTTCATTCTTCATTTAAATGTCATATCTGCAGATTAAACACCTGCATGCACCGAAACTTCAAATTATATTAATTGGTTGTAAGCGTTTTTAATCGCCTCGCCCTTGATCTACAACGCGTCGAGGATTTTTCTCCCACATTCCGCACACGGCAGGAAATGTATTCGATTAATAAATAAAACATAATCTCTAGTTATGAAGGCTTTACATATCTGCGTGTTTTTGTCGCCCCGCGCCTGTCAAGATGTGGACGCGTAGTTGTCGGCTCGCCTGCGCGTGTGCGCGCCGCTGCGAGTGCGAGTGTCTCGTCTCGTTACTGGACAAGTACGCTCGTCGATTGTCGCTTCCGTTCATGCAGTGCAGTAAGGCAAGGCTAAATACATGACGTATAAACAATAAGTTCTCTTAGCCTTGATGCATCTCATACGCTTTTTTCAACTTCAAATTATATTGTATTATGTTTTGAGTACATTTGACGTGAAGGGAAAGTGAGTAAAGGGTTTGGTTACTTTAAAAACTATGTGTTCACATGTTTGTTCACTATAATTAAATCACTTAATCGTGGTGTTCGACATTTAGAATGTAATTGAAAAATATATTCAACATCTGAAACCAAAATTGAAAACAAAATCGTTTCAAGAGTAATTCCTTTTTCCCATTGGAGAAAACAAATCAAGATAGCAAAAAGATAGGATTATTCAAGTTTTTCTAACAGATTATGGCTCTCCCTCAGCTACAATCTGTAGCACATCTAAAAAACTGCTACTCAAGTATTAGTTTCCACCCATCTCTTTTTTCCTCGCAACTCGTCCAACCACCGAGACAGCTTCTGAGTTCGATCGAGCTTGAAACCATAATAAATACTTACGCCGGTGATTGCGGTGGCTTCACACCGACACATCGAGCTCGATTATACTCACGGCGACCGTCGTGGAGCTCCCCCCGCAATTTCTGCCCCCATAACCCCGCGGTAGCCGATTGTTAAGTAATGAAAACGATTACGAGGCCGCGTCGCGTCGACTGGCCCCAGCCTCGGGCGGCGATCGGACAAAAACCATTGTAATTTAGATAGAGAAAGCACGCGGGATGGGTAATGTCTCAGGCTAATTGGGAGGCATTCCAGACCCGGTAGCCGCTACCGGCCTGAGGATCAGCCGAGCTGTGGGGCCGCGCGAGGTTTACAATAAAATATGAAGAGTAGTGATATTTTCGATTTAGGAGAAATATGGATAACACATTTTAAACACAAATCAAATTCGTCTTTTATTTCACCAGGTTGTTGAATATAAAATCGATTCACGATAAATAGAGAGGAGTTTATTTGAAGCAGTTAAATTACCTGAAAATATATCATTTGAAATATTATAGGAGAGTAGGGTAATCGTGCGCGGCGGGTAAAGGTGTGCATCGTTGTTTCTTATGAATGAAATAAGTTAAAAAGCTCCAGTATGTGCTGCAGCCTAGCGGGGGACTCAACAACTAATACCCGACCTCGTGGTTTTCAATACTGAAATTTTTGAGGTTATGAGAGGCCAAAATCTAAAAGTCGTGTGTGTCATGTTATTTTTGCGCCTCAGAAAATAGTAAGGTCAGGGCAGATCTTTAGATAACTTAATACTTATTTAGTATTACAATTAATTAATGGTAGTCTTTGCTTTATCGTTTGAGCCAATTAATTTATGGTTTCATCCCTTCTTATGATAGTGAGAAAATAAAATACTTTCGAATGCAATATCGGGTAATGGTGCGCGGCAGTGGGCACCATGTAGTTATAGGTAAGAAAAAAAATTACTTCCCCTTTTCACATTCTTGTTTACAGATGCTCATAAACTGTTCGTCCTGGAGTCAATCAGACAGCTCAGGTGCAGACACAGCAGAAAATTAGCCTACGTGTGTTAATTTTGCATTAACCCTTGAACAATTTTGTAATTTTAATCAAAACTTTTGTTAAGTGTATTGTAAAGCTCCAAGAAAGTATTTTTTAGCTTTAAGACATTCCATATGTTATGTTGATATTGAATTTATATTAATGAAACACATTTATTCTAATTATTTCAACCCATACGTCCCTGCGCACCATTACCCACCCCCATGCGCACAATTACCCGATGGGTAGGGAAATCGTGCGCAAGTGCATATTCTTATATAATGTTGTATATTTAATCAATGTTAATATATATGATAATGATAATTTTTTATAAGAAACTACATTAAATACCAAAGAGTTTGACACATGTATTGGTAATTTTTGCCCGCATATTTTCTGGGAAGAATTTTTTTCCCTTAGGTGCGCACCATTACCCTTCTTTCCCCTAACAGAGTTAGAATACTAGAGGCAATTGCAAAGTGATGACAATGGTATCACGATATACTACTCCACTGGTACTGATACTGGATCTTATGGTACTGATGACTACAAAAATCGAGAGTGATAGACATAAAAGGTTGAGTTACTCTCAGCAAACGTCATCAGTTCGTGAAATGCTTGATCCATCAAGGATTCCTCGCATTGAACTTCTGCATCATCGAGGTGTAGCCTACATATACGCACATTATTATAGTGGATTATTTTTTGACTAAACAATTCGTTCAATAACACGTTTCATTGAATCAAGTAATTCTCCAAGTTATTTGAACAACATCCGAATCGTGACATCACGAGGGTCTCGTAACGTAAAATAGCGCTAATTTGATAGTAGCCTGCTTTCCCTCACCGCTGTTCTCTCTCTTGAAACATCATTGAACTCTCGTCCCCGTCTTCACTTCGCGTCTCCACCGTCTCGCGTGAAATGTCTTATTAAAAACAAGTTTCGCAAGATTGAGCCCAGCGAGGCGCGACGAAACCAAAGGACCAACTCAGCGGAGGAGTCGCTGATTAACATATTTAGATGCAATCTGCGCGCCTCTAATTATTTATACAGGACTGTAATGGATCCACAAATTACGGGCGTCAGTGTTCACACGGTAGGCGAGAAACGGATAGGCTATCAGCGTTTTGCATATCACCCCCGCCCCACCCTGCTCCACCCCGCAGACCAATTAAGCTCCCGAAACGCGCGAGCTGAGCGAACGAGTGGGTGTCCGGGTTTATGGGAAGCTCGTGGATGCGGTCTGGTTTTGGTTTCAGCCTGGAGCTGCTTAGCATACTCGCAGGGAAGAGGAGAGACCGCAAGTGCGTGGAAGAGTAGACTTACGTGGTTACACCTCACTTACCTTGCTGTAGAGGAGCATAAAACACCCTCGACGTAATCACTAGTTCATATACAAATTACTCAATTAAACTAAATTAAAACCAATCCCAAAGAAAGTTAAATTTCAATGTAACGCGGTTTAGTGTTAAAAAATATTTATTGTTTTTTTTAAACATGTTATGCCTTTAATACAAACCATCTATCACTAAATGTCTTCATTATAGAATTGCAGTATATTTATCTTTACTATAAAGTAGTTTAAACATGTTTTTAGTGAACTAATCACAACTTTATCCCATATAAAAAATCTCTATTAATGACAAAGTACCAGGTTTACCGAGCTTTGCGCGTTGGTTTTAATTCATCACTTTTGTTATAATGCTAATAACAACGCTGTTAAATTTAAAACCTACAACCAACTCTTAAGAGTTAACAACTGTTTAAAAAGACTGATTAAAATTTTGTTTCTTTATTTTTGTTTACCTTTCGTTATTCCGTTACCAAAATAGCAACCCATAAGACCAATTAAAAATTACGACATTAAAACTTAAATTTAGACGAAATTAGATTTTTCCTGGAATTGAGGCTGTTTATAAATTTATTTTTGGGCCCAAACACGCTTAAATGCAAAGTTTAAGCGAAATCTACTCTCTGGATTTCGAGATCGTGGAAAACACATCCCTTCAGACATTGCTCGTATTATAATATAGGATGTAGTATATGATTTCAATAATCCTATACAATACAAGGAATGTCTGAAGCAACGTATGTTCCACCATCTCGAAGTCTATCAGGCAGATTTTTATTAAACTTTGTATTTAAGAGTGATCAGGTCCAAAAAAGTTTGGAAACAGCATTAACCTTAGGAAAAAATCTAATTTTGTCTCAAATTAAGTTTAAACCCCGTAATTTTGAACATTGGTCTAATGGATTGCTATTTTGGTAACGAAATAACAGCGAAAGGTAAAAATAAAGGAACATTAATTTTAACCAGTTTTTTTTTTTACATTTACATTCTTAACCGTGAACAGTTATAGTTGATTGTTGGTGTACATTTAACAGCTTATTACCATGATACTATAGCAAAAGTTAATTAAAACCAAAGTACTGTACAAAGCTCGGTAGACCTGGTCCTATTGTTTAGCTAACATATTTCAATCTTATGTAATTTAACTCCATGAAAACGGTTAGCTGAATTTTTTACTATGTCACAAATTATTTTGTTTTTTAAATTCGATAGAGGATCTTTCAGGGGACCGGTGACGGATCAAGGCGATTGTCAGATTTCGGACAGGTCTGAGGACGCCGCGCGGTCGCGGTTGAGTTTTTGTCCCCGGTCCCATAAGGCCCGGGAACGTCCCCAATTATCCCCAGTAGCCATGCCTCACGGCTTATCGAGCGTCAATTATTGTCCCGGTAATAATTGGACAATTGGTTTGTCTTGTAGCCAGATAGACATCACCAACAGGGCCGATCTTCTTTGTTCCCCCGCGGAATTTAATTAAGAAGTAGCCGGCCGGCTAGCGCGCTCTATTGTGTATTCAAATAAGCTACTTAATTGGCTCTTTGAATTTTACTTTGACGCCCGGCGGAGCCGCGGCGGCGGCGGCTCCAAGGGATCGGTTTGTCGTTGACAATTACTCCTAATTGATGTAGGGTAAAGCACTGTGGGTGGTGGGTGGTGGGATTGGAAATATCCATTTATAACAAAAGTTTTCCAAATAAACTTGTATAATTTAACTTATAATTTAAATAAACGTATATAAATAAACGTATAATTTAACCACTGGATTAATATCAGGATTAGCTATAAATTATTATCTTTGTAGGGTTGGATAATATTTCGTGGTTTAAATGAATAAAAACCTTACAATTTCAAATCCACATTGAGAAGTTATCATCTACTTTCTCCTGAACAATCAAAACAATATTTAACGTCTGAAATCATGTTCCAATTCAAGTAATTGTTATATGTTATTTTTTTAGCAGAAATCAATAATATTGCCGTTAAATAGTGCTGTTATAATTGTTTCCCAATGAACTAAAAGTTTTGTAATGTTTTCTGTTTAAATTTAAGTGAAGTGAGAATAATAATACAACAGAAATTGATTCAATTATTGGTGTGCGGGATTTAGTGAACGTTCAGCACTTTTTTTTTCTTAAATGGTTAACTTTTTTGATCTTAAATGGTCTTGTAAATAAGTAAATCGTTGTTAATAAAACGTCTTAAAATAAAACATGAACCTCCAAAACACCCGAAAAGTACCGGAGCCAAACCACTACCCTGAGGTACACCTGCAGCGTCTCGCATGCACTGGATACCTCGCCGGAACACGTACAAGGTCATAAAGTCATTCCGCAATTAGGGTTCGTGCAGGCTGCTACGACTCCCAATAAATCAGCTTCTAAGCTAGATTAATTCGGGTTAGCCCCTCGCTAACCCGAGCAGGTGCCCTCTGACCCCGGCTTTAATTACTCCCACAATTAATTCCCTTCGACTCCCATTCATTCTGCCAAATCATCGCTGTGCTTTCTCCATAATCACCCTACTAGCTTTGAGTGAAATTAATTGGCATGTACAACTTTAGGCAAATGTTAGTACTAAGTTTCGTAGTGTTTTCAACCACCCCTGTACAAAAATGCCAATTACTTTACGTTAAAACAAAAATTTACTAGAATCTGAACAATTCAAACATTCTTCAGCTGTTGCTGGTGTCCAGTGTAGAAGTGAAGCTCCCTGGCCCAAAGGAATGGCTCCATGAACCAGGTCATGAAACCATGCCTCAACAGTTGTTTCCCAATCAAACTGTTGATTGTATATTGTAGAACATTAGGCCCTAGGCTACTTTATTTTTCATATGCTAAGAAAAGTAATTAATTTTTACGGTAACTACTTTTTGAAGGTTTTGCGGACTACCTTGAAGTTTTCAGAATCTTAGAAAATAAAATTACAATTATTGGAAAATTACTTATGCAGTTCAACCTTAATTTAGACTGAACAATTTTCACATATAATTTTAAGTGTCTGCAACTTAATTTTACTCACAGGCTATCCACCCATGAATAATATTTGTTTTTAACATGCACTTACAAATAAGATTTGATTTACAACCTTATTTGTATATAGCTTTGCTTGTATTCAAAGATATTAAAGAGAATAAGCATTAACTATGGTTGTGGTATTTGCACGGTGTATTTTTTAACTTTCCTTTAGTTTTGGAAAAATATCTCATTCCATTTCAGTATAAGTGGACAAATTTAGATTTCATTTTTTGAACGATATCTTGGATGCGATGAACCCAAATATAGTAACAGGGGTATCCGATTGAAAAAATACTACTTCATATTATTACGTATGTAATTTGCTCCAAGTAACTAATACAATACCAATGTTTTTTATGATTAAGAGTAACAAGATGGTTTCATTGATTTCAATAAAGATTATAATGTAGTAGGGCCTACAGTATTATGATATGTACTGCCCTGGATTAGTAACTCAAGTTCAACTTAATCTTGGTTCTGGAATCTATCGAAAACCGATATCGTCAAAGAAACTTTATTGTAGCTAGCTTATAGCTGGTTCGCAGAACAGTAGTAGTTGGGTACAGTCCGTGTGTTATTTAGAGGTGCACGTCGTACAGCCCGGCGGCCGCCAACTCGCTCCCACACATGTCGTCGGTGCACCGAAACTGCGATCCTAGTTTTAATCCCCAAAAGGGTTTTCTAATCCCACAACCGAAACTGCGATCCTGGCACAGCGGCCCCCCAGCAGGTAGCGGAGGGTCCAGCGGGCATTCCAGCGTCCAGTGTAATGGCTCTGGAATGTTTCGCCGCCCGACGTGACACTCATGTCACTTTTCAACTAATGCCAAGGAACTGGGACTTCCAAAAGTTGTACTATACTCGCGCATACCAAACCATTAACCAGGACCAATAAACGAAGACTTTCATACCATGACCAATAAACGAAGACTTTCAGGGTGTACATTCCTTCTTTATTTTCCTCAACAAATATATCGGTCAGTCTCAGTTTGAGAGCAAGAGCAGCAGTATCGAGTTACGAGTTACTCCGTTTCCACCAAAGATCTGGGCGGAGCACACGGCGGACCTGTGGCGGACGACCAACGCCTGTGAAAGTTTTCATTCGCGTTTTAATAACCAGTGCTCAACATCGCACCCTAACATTTATGTATTTTTAAAAAAATTTGAAATCCATCCAGATTGATTGCTATCTACGACTGAACACAACAGAAGTGCCAAAGAGCCGAAAGAAAACATGTTCTCGACAATTGTTCTTGGTCGATAAATTTAATCAGCTGCGTCTGAAAGAAGTTAACATGCTGCATTTCACCAAATGTGTGGGTTACAGAAATTCCCCCCAAGTTTAGTTTGAATAAACACCTGCCAAAAGCCATTGTAGTTGTATTTTGCACCTTGTTTATTCATCCATGTAAGTTCTAGGAAATGTTCATGGTCCACTGAATCGCGTACCGGAGGCGGACTCCGTGCCAGGATCGCAGTTTCGGCGTCTGCCTGGGGTCGCCCTTGGGGTAAGGATCGCAGTTTCGGCGTCTACCTGGGTTTTCGATCGCAGTTTCGGTGCGCCCCATGTCGTGAGTTATGCCAACGGGTAGCGAAACAATAATTAAACAGCACTCATAAATCTGACAAGAGCCTTTTCTGCCTTATTGGTTTTGATAATTGCCCCCTCCCTTCGTTAGTCTAGCGGAGAACATTGCGGTTGTATGTTTACTCCCACACGGCCCAGTAAGTATCGACTACCGGCGGCAGGGTGCGGAACTGATGAAGTAAAAGGTCACTACGATTATTTGCACCCAAGAATTTACCAAAGTTGAGCTTTCATTTCAGGCAAACTCCTGATATTTGTGGAATGACAAAGGGCTATATGGAGCTCGATTATCACAGCATTGACAATGATCTAGCTCTTAAGACCGTACCCAGCTTTTATTGTTCAGTCTTTCAGTCAAAATTACATGGTTAAAAGAAATCTGTTTCTCCAACTAAAATTCCCAGCAAAATTTCCGCTGGTTTTTAAAATCTATTGCTGTTGTGCACACCATGAAAAAACGTCATTGATATATAATGCCTTCATCGTTTTAGAAAATTACAATTAACTTGTTTAAGTTTTTGTTTATATCACTGCTACCATATTGATTTACATAATGACCGTTTCAACAGTCCAACACAAAAGTATTTTCCAAACAACTATTTTATCTCATCAGCTTTGATGTTTTACAGAACATTGTCAGTAGCACGATTTGCCGTCTTTCAAACCACGCATTTAAGTCTCCAGCCACCAGTTCATTAGATGAAAAATCCTTCTCCTGCTCTTCACAAGAACGATTCCTCCCGACGTAAGTTACAGTCAGTAGAGCTCCTTCTTCAGACACCACCACCATCACCAGAAGTATCATCTGGGTCCTCCTTACCTTGATGTGCGTCATGCGGTGGTAGTAGAGGTTGCTGCTGGCGGTGAACCGCTTGCCGCACACCTGACATTGGTGCGGTTTCTCGCCGCTGTGGATCCGCCGGTGGGTGTTAAGGCTGCTGGACGTCGAGAACCCTTTGTTGCAGACCATGCAAACGTGGGGCTTCTCTCCTGCAATCAGAAGATAGACTAAGTTTATGAAAATAAATCTTCAGATCATGACTCTTTCCTTTTGGCTCCTAACACATCGGTGACTAATTGCTTGCATACTACACTATACGGTTAATATTTTTCTTTTTTCGCCTAGAAGAACTTTTATCGATGCGATTTTTCTCTAAAACTATAGTTTTTTGTCATTTTATTTATTTTGAATCAATGACTTGTGCGTGCTCTGTGTTTTGGTTTGATTAATCAAAAGTCTACAAAATATAATGCTACTCATGATATGTATACCTTATACATGGCTCATTGGCGTACTTCTGAAATTTACTGCATTATAATTTTTGTAGATGGCGAATTGATTTATTTGTCCTAAACCAGAAACAAGTCTAGTGAACCCAACTATTTTAAGTACAGTGTCTATCACTATCGCTCGTGTCGGTGTGGTTTGGTACTACTCATAATACTGTGTAAATTACTTAATCATAATAGAGTGTTCTCCTCTCTACTAAATGGCACTAAAAGTCCTTAATATAAATTCATAATAATTGTCAAAACTGCAAAGTAACTTTAGCAGACGGTGTTTTAAAACTAATTTTAGCCCAGCATACCCGTGTGTGTCCTCATGTGCCGCTTGAGCAGCGAGGGTCGGTCGAACGCCTTGCCGCACACCTCGCATGGTAGCAGCGTCCGCTCGCCCCGGGCAGGCCGCTTGGGCGACGGCTGGGGGCGCAGCCCGGGGGTCTCCAGGAGCAGGTCGCCGGCCGTGGACGCCCCAGAGGACTCGCCGGAGAGGGACTTGCGCTCGTCCGTGTCCAGCCCGCTGGGCGGCGAGGAGGCCGTGGACGAGGCGGAGGTGATGAGGGCGCGGGAGAGAAGAGACATGGAAAGGTCCAGCGGCGAGTCTACAACATGTCACGTGGTTCATCAAACTGAGTTATTGACTCTTTAAGATTGTTCAACGCCTGTAAAACACTAAAATTCCCTCCGTATTCCCGTGACGCCGTTTCTGTTACAGTATTTTTAAAACATTAATGTTCAAACTATTTTTATTTATTTATTTATTGTCATTTCATGTTACATCGATGTTACACTTGATAAATAGGGAAAATAAATTGTATTAATCTAACAAAATCGTTGGAAGGAAAATTGAGTTACTTTTCAACTTTTGTGATAATAATTTGTCTATATTTTCACATTTTCTGTGAAATTATAACTGTGCGCTAATTACTAATTTGTTTTTGAGTTCAATTATCCACAAAATTTTAAACTTTTCATAACCCAGTCTAGATGTATTAAATGCGCTTAGGTAGTTGGTATAAGTTGAAGAACAAGTGATGTTCCACGAAATACAGGGATTAATTATAATAAAATCAAGATAGTAGGTGGGATAAGAATAAATTTGCAACAAAAGGTTTGTAAAAAGTTAAGAATTTATCTTCATAAGTTAATCCAATAATTCCCCCCCCCCCCAACCCTGGACACCGGATCACCGGTGGTGACGCGCGGTGTAGCGCAGAAGCCCCGCACTGGTCGTCACTTACACGGATGACCAGACTGGTCCGTCCCAGGAGCCGCACCGAAAACGCGACCCAATAAACAATCGTCCCCCGGGGCCCATTGTGCTGTCGCCGGTAACGTATTCGGCCCGTCCGGCGCGCGGCGGAGAGCCAAAACGGTAGCCAGAATGTCGGCTATGTGTCCCCGCGTTTCGTGAGCCCCGCTTTGGGCTACCGACAAAGCGCCGCCGCTGCCGCTGCTGCCGCCATATGGGCGAGCCATCCACCTGCGTAACGTTTCACCAGTTACACAACCACGCATGCGCGTGTTTTTGTTTGTGTAATAAAGCTATTAAAACTGAGTGTTAATTGTGGAGTTTTTTTACGAGGGCTTAATCTTTTTATTTTACCGGGAATGAGTTGAGCATTCACTCAATTAAAATGTTAAACGTAAATAGAGAGTACTTTCATTCCTAGTGCAATAGAATATGGTAAAAGTTCCATCGAAGGAATATCCACGATTTTTAATGGTTATTCAATATAAATTAAAAACCACACAGAAACTGCTTCGTTCGATTCAAGTCACTCAAAAATGTTATTCCTTTGAAAAATTCAATAAAAATTTCATAAAATTAAAAATACGGGATTTTTATAACCTCAAATAATTTACCCACATGTCATTCTGAAAAAGTGTAGCAAAAACTGATTTACAAACAGTTATTATTGTCGTAGAAGACAAAAGTCGGTTGTTAGTAACTCGGAGGAAACACTAGTAGAAATAAGTCATCTTGTGAGTATAACGTCGAATAGGAAAGAAAAAACTTCATTTGGCACGTCTTGCCAACTTAATGGGACTCCAAAGGATTGCATGGATGTCAATGTAAACTCAACTAAAAATCGTTTATGTTAGAAATCTTAGATGTTCTGGCTATACATCAGAGATTTCCGGTATCACGTCGTAATGAATAATAACTTTTGAACTAAGTTTTAAATCCTATTTTATTCAAATAACCATTAAATATAGATAAGTATTAAAATACGATAACTTTTTAAAATCATGAAAATAAATTTTAGTTACTAGATCATTAAAATAGAGTAATATAAGTAAATCTCCTTTCTAACCAATTTCCTTTACATTCCCTACTCACCATTCATCTCTTCTCCACTCCACGCCGTCAATATTTACAATCGAGCGACCGACCAATCAGCTCCAACAATAAACGCCACATCGAGCGTCGGCTACTCAAGTAAAGTAGCCGGTCGAGGATGAATGGCTCTATACGCGCATCCCGCCGCAAACCGGTCCCTATCGCGCTAAGAGCTGTCCGACATTCTAAACAAAGCATTTATGTGTAGCACCGAGAGTTTAGCGCAATTATAGCGCGGCGGCTTTGAGGGGACGAGTAATGCCGAAACCCTGTACCGAGTGATTCCGATCACTCAGCCGATGCATATGCACGCGATAAGTGAACATTCCCGGGCACAAAGGGCCGACTATTGTCATTGCGGCCGGCGGGATACATTGTTGGAATGGAATAATGGACGCTATCAATCGGCGACTTGCTGGTTGATTTGCCAACTGCATAAAGTTCATAAGTGTCAGAGGAGAAAAGTTGGGAACGACATGTGTATTGTTGGTACAAACACCAATACCATCATAACCAACTGGATCGTTTTGTGGACGCTCTTTGAGGTGCTATCCTTGTTTTGTTGCTATAAAGCTTGTCCAGCTAATAAAGCTTATCTTATTTAACAATGAAGTAACTTCTCGATACTGTACTTCTTCTAAATTGACGTCTCAACGAAAATATCAAGGTAAAATAAGAAATGAAAAACAAACGTCTACTACATTCAAAAATAGATTTACCCATTACTGCAAAGAATACTTTTTTTTCGGCGCGAAGTTACTGTTGACTACATGTGTGCTTGATATTGTGAGTTTCAATTCGTAGATTAATTCATATTGTGGACTCAGACGCCCAAAAATGCATTTGCAGGTCTTCATTGGTTAGTAGTCAGATGTTTCAAGCAATTGCAAACAATCTTTATACTATTTTATAGAGTAATTCTTTCAATTACAAGAAACTAACCTCTTATTGGTCAAGAAGCACAACCTGCAAACCAACCACATGCAAGATTGTTACCCGTTCAAACAGAACAGTTTGTCGTCTGTCAATATCCACAGCCTTCTTGATTACGTCTTCACTCAATACATATGACAGTTTAACATACTATAATAAGTACTTCAATTTTCTTCTTTGGTAGTAGGATTTAGTTTGGGGTGAATCGAGTAGCTCCAATCTGAATTTGTGGTGCCATTGATATAGAAGTTGAAATCCCAAGATTTTATATACAGCCTAGATGTTTTGATCATGATGCCAGACTCAATTTGTCCAGTATGTTTTAAAGTTGTTCTAGATTCTGAAAAGGGTATAGGCTGTGAAGGACCATGTGGCAGATGGTTTCATTCAAAATGCTTAAACATGTCCAGCACCGATTATCAGAGGTACGCTTCGGATACCAACCTCAACTGGTCATGTCAACGTTCGGACTGTATTCCTGCGAACCAGCAACCACTGACTCTCCTACTCGATAAAGTCTCATGCCTACTAAGCAAGGTCGAAGATCTTGGAACCAAGGTAGATAGCCTGCTGGAATTACCAAATAAAATTGATAGCTTACAGAAAGAAATGGAGTCATTGTCCTTAAAAGTATCGTCTACGGATGAAAGAGTATCTTCAGCGGAGGAACGTCTAGTGCAGTTGGAGTCACGTGTCGAAGTTATCGAGAAACAAGAGTCCTTGCAGTCAAATGATCCAGAAATAGTTATTGCCGAGATCAACGACCGTAACAAAAGAGCCGTAAACGTTATGGTTTACAATGCTCCTGAAAGCGCTTCTTCATCGACTGAGTTACGTGCTCAGAAAGACAAAGCCATTATCCGTAAGATAGTTGATCTAGCCATTCCAGAATTTCAATCTTCTGATTTTAGATGTATCCGGGTTGGTAAGCCACGAAAGAACAACTCCAGACCTATAAAAGTAATCTTTCAATCTAGTGACATTCCAAGAGCTCTATTCACAAAATTTTCTAAAGAAGCTCTTGCAAAGGCTGACCCCACTCTTTCAGACATCTCGATTTCCAGAGACAGGACCATTAGAGAGCGTAATCATCTAAAAAACCTACAGACCGAATTAGAAGCCAGAACAAAGCAATGGGAGAAAAACCTTACGATAAAATATATGAATGGTGTTCCTTCAATCATCAAATCGAACCAAAAAAATGCTTAAATCTCCACGGCAACAAATCTTCCTACCTTCTATATTGTCAAAACGTGAATGGTCTGCGCACTAAAATTAATATGTTGAAGCAGAATATCGCTTCATGCATCTACGACATAATAACTCTCATTGATACTAACCTGTCTGAAGATATCTCCACCCCAGAGCTTGGACTGGATAGCTTTACCACTTATAGATATGATAGGAACTTTGAAACAAGCAATAAGCTGTCTCATGGAGGAGTTCTAATATCTGTTAGCAACAAACTGGAATCTTGGCAAGTTTTCAGCTCAATTATAAATATTGAATGTATTTTCGTAGCAATAAAATTTTTGTCTTGCACCTTACTTGTGGGCACTGTATATATTCCTCCGGGCTCTAATGTCAGTAAATATCAATCATTCTCGAATGCAGTCGAGGAAGTCTGTTCAGCAAATCAGTTTGACTCTGTTGTACTCACAGGTGACTTCAATCAACCCAAAACAAATTGGATCGATCCCGAAGCCTCTTCTCACAACGCTTGCTCCCAATGCCTCATTGACATGGCTAATTACCACAATCTTAAACAGAGAAACTTTGTCAAAAATTTGAGAAATGTAATATTAGATCTCGTTTTTACAAGTGAACATGATGCAACAGTGCAGTTGGCTGATGAAAACCTAATAAATCTCGAGCCTGATCATCCAGCACTCTCGGTGGAATTTTCCTTTCCTCCCCCACAGCAACCAGATAGAACTGCCGTTCCGGACTTGAGGCGTTGTAACATCCAAGAGGTTCACAAATGGCTCTCGACTATATCTTATCCTGTTGTCAATGCCCAAAATGTTGACAACTCATTTACTGAGTTCTGCTGTGCTCTCAGGTCAGTCATTGAATCTTGCTGCCCTCTAAAAAAGACCGCCCCTCGGAGATTCCCTGTCTGGTTCTCTTCAGAGCTCATTGAGTTAGTAATACGGAAGAAAACAATCCACCGGCAATACAAATCTTCTCGTAATCCAGCTTTACACGTGGAGTTCAGGAGACTCAGATGTGAATGTAAACACCTTTCCTCCATCTGTTATGATAATTATATAAGAACTATTGATGAGTCTATGTCTATAAATCCTAAATCTTTTTGGGGTTTCATGAAGTCTTCAAGTAAAAACCGTAACTCCCAATGTGTCTATAAGTACAATGATATGACTGCTGATGATCCACATGAAGTATCCAATATTTTTGCTACATTCTTCTCCTCTGTATTTAAGGAACCATTAACTGATCCGCCAAACTACCACCACAAAAACCTTAACTCAATTTCTACTTTGCGAATTTCAGCCTTGGATATAGAGAAGAAGTGTGCCGATTTAGATCCCTCTAAAGGTGCAGGACCAGATGGCATACCCCCATCCATCTTGAAAGCCTGTTGCTCAATTCTAGCACCTCTTCTAGGCATTTTCATGAATTGCTTCCTTACTGCGGGGATTTTTCCCTCCCATCTCAAGTCCGGATTTGTAGTCCCCATTCACAAGTCAGGAGATACCAGTGATGTCAAAAATTATCGCCCTGTTGTCATACTCTCATCTCTTGGTAAACTTTTTGAGAGCCTAATTCTAGATGGGTTGAGCTTTGACCTTAACAGATATATCACAAATGAACAGCATGGTTTCAAGAAGGGAAGATCAACTGCGGCACAAATTTGATATTACTTCAGGACTATGTCGTGGCTTCTTTCTCCAGAAGACATCAAGTGGATTGCATCTATCTTGACTACTCGAAAGCTTTTGATAGGGTCAGTCATCCTCATATGTTAGCTAAATTAAATGCTTATGGTGTTAACGGACACCTACTTGAATTTCTCAGCTCTTACCTGACTGAAAGATCTCTGATGGTTAGACATTCGTCCGCCCTTTCTAGACCTTTTACACCAGCATCTGGGCTGCCCCAGGGATCTCTGTTGGGACCATTCCTCTTCAATATTTTCATAAATGACGTTGCAGATGTATTGGACGTGAATTTTCTACTTTTTGCGGATGATCTCAAGTTATTTAGAGAAATTTGTTCAGATGAGGACCAGATCTGTTTGCAGTCTAATTTAGATAAGCTTCTTGTTTGGTGCTCACTAAACTCAATGGAATTAAATAAGGATAAATGCGTGGTGATGTCCTTCTCCAGATCGCAAAACAAGATCCGACCAAACTATCTCTTACAAAATCACTCGTTAAAGATAGTTACTGAAGTCCGTGACCTTGGTGTTACTTTTACACCGGATCTTCATCCTGGAAGCCATATCCAAAATATTTGCTCCAAGGCGAATTCAGTGCTGGGATTTATTATTCGATCCACAAAAGGTCCTTTCTCTCTGTCAACACTGAAAACTCTGTACGTAACACTAGTGAGGTCCTTATTGGAGTACAGCTCATCGGTCTGGAATCCATACCAATTAGGTTTGATTTCCACCTTGGAAAAAGTCCAAAACCGATTCATCCGTGTGGTTGGCCTAAGAATGGGCTTCCCCTACAACGAGATCCCGGTCAATGACATCAGATGCTTCCTTGGGCTGCTTCCACTCTCCCACAGAAGGACTTTGCTTGACTCAATGCTGGTGTACAATATTATTAACGGCAGGGTGGATTGCCCAGAACTTCTTGAGAAGCTGTCCTTCCGCATTCCCCGCCAGTCGAGGGTTCAACAAGTATTCGTCAAGTCCCATTATCCTACTGCTTACCATCAACACAGTGCCATCCCTCGATTGATGGAGTCTGCAAACAACATCTGTAATTTTGTGGATCTCTTTGCTGACTCTAACTCCAGGGTAAAGAAACTAGTGGAACAATTCCTTGCGGACAAAGTTAGAGCTGAGGAATGAAAAGTGTGGACTTATGTATTACATAATTTATTTTGTATTGTTTTCCTAGTCTAGGGTTATTTATATTTATTATAGATTTTATTGATGTTATTGCATTGTTATAGTTTTTATCGATTGTTTTGTTAGAATATTTATTGCATGTTGTTGTATTGTTGCTTTGCACTCATTATTCGCAGAAAAATTTAGAATACTATTTTAGAAATCATTTGCTAATGTAAATTTTTGGATTGAATTTGTTATATTGTTCTTTAGGTCAGTTGTATTGTTCTTTATTGATTCTGTTGCCAAGCATGTAGCATGTAATTAGTCAATGGTGTGTTAATTTATTGTAAATTTTCTAGTCTTGTAGTAAATTCTACTGTATATTTTTTGTAAAATGGTGTATGCCGTGGAGATGAATAAATAAATAAATAAATAAATAAATAAATACAGAAGGTACTGTGAAAAGGTGGAAAAAGGCAACGATTTCGACAGGACACACCGATTATCATCAGACCAAAAAAATGAATGACAGAACCAACATAGCGGACAACAAGAGACAATATGACGTCATAGTCACATGACTTCCTTCACTGCCATTGGCCAAAATTGTACCAATACAATTCACTAAAAGAAAGTAGGCCTAAAATTATATTGAAGTGAAACTAACGACAAGGTATTAAATTTGCAAGTGTCTAACCATCATGATGTTACTAGTTTATTACATTATAATTTGCTTACGTAGGCCTAATAAGCAATATTGGAGTTTACAAAAACATCAAAGAACAATTCAGAACACAACACTTGAAAACACTAACATTTTTAAGTAAACTCTCATTCTTGTCTTTAGCGGTATTACGTTGCTTTTCTTTCAAACTGAATAGCCTCATACCTACCTCATACCTCCTTCTTCGTCTTTTACCCACGATGTGGGATTGACAGCGTCAGATTCTTGAGAGTGATACTCACAAAAAACATATATTTACAGCCTATAGTCGTCACAATTAAATCAAGTAGGCCTATTATTGATAAATAAATCAAGTGCTTCCTTAAAACAGAGATATCAGCATCCTTCAGATCCAAGCGGCTCTGCCACTAGCTGTCAGTCAATAGAGGTCCAACCAGGTCAGTAGCGCCCAGCCGAGGGACGCATGACCACGCTACCGGGTATGAAATTAATTTCGAATCGGACAGACGATGCCCACGCGCCGTGTACTGTTAGGCTATTGTCCAATCTTCGATTGATTTGCGGACACCGTTACGGGAATTCAGTGAAAAACCGTGCTTCTGACTCGTGCCGGAATGCCGCAATGGACTTGTCATCGGAGACTCGAACGCGCGAGTTGACAGACGGCTGCAACGTCACTGTCGCCGGTGCAGCTGTCTAGGAGTTATGACGTTACACTACAAGTACTCCTGTGTGGCTTACGGTGTGTGGAGTATTTAAATAAAATTAGGAATAGTTAAATCCTCTTTTAGCTCAAAACTTTCGAAAGGCACATCAGGACGTTACAAAAGACTAGGGCATGGTAATTTTGTGATAAGATAAAAAATACTGGTTTCAAAGTATTGACATCCTCTGAACCACTGCTCTGCCTATACTAACTAAATAAATATATATTTATGTTAACTTTTTGAAATTGTGAGTGGTTCTTTCTAACTTGAACGGTAGTTAGACAGAGACAAACTATATCACTATAGTGATAAACTTTGAAAATGTTTAACCTGATTTTTAAAACAAGAAATTCCAATGATATTATTATTTTATGTTTGATTTTCCATTCGACAAAGCATCTCTGATACAAAACAAAGTTATTTTATACAGTGATGGAAATAGATTTCACTCAAGACATCGTGAACATCGTGTCATTGCACTCTCTTAAACCTATAGCGACAGCGTCTGTAATCGTCTTTTGGTTTTGAATAGTTTAACCGTTAATCAAAACGTGTTGTTTCACGGACAAAGAGAAATAAAGAAGCGCACGTGGCCAGCCTGCCCCCAACATTTGATGGAGGGGCAGCATAATTGCCGGCGCAATCCCCCAAATCGGGACTGTGATTACGAGATTTCGGCTGGATTGCGGCTTCGGGGACATTAGCAATTACAAAACTAAGTTTAACCAACGGAAACGAACTTGCGGATCTGTAATGGACGAAAACACTCGCTGGACACCACTTTGGCCGGTCAGTGGATGGGGAAATGAAGTGGAGGAGTGTAATTTGGCATCAGGACATCCCAACAGCGGGGAAGATGGCTCAGAAACGTTACCACAAACCATCGTGCTGAATTACCAAGAGCTTTTGTATTTCAGTTACGCAAAGGTTTAATGAGTTTTCCAAACTTAAAATTATAGTTATAGATAATCATTTAAATATAATAATTTGTGTCATTTTATCTAAGAGTTTTAGAGAATTGATTTGGGCAAAAATAATTACTCTATCTTTATGCTGGAAGTCAATTACAAAATACAAGTTACAAAGATGTAAATAAATTACTATAAACACTTTCTCTTAATTACTCCTTCGGTTAAAAAAAAAAAAGTTTCTTAAAACGTAATTGAAAGAAAAACGTTTCTTTTCATCAGCTCATGGAAACTTATCTTTTTACTCAATCAACGAAAACACATACAGCAATGAAAAAAGGTTGTGAAGCTATGAAAAAAACTTACTTAAGTGGAAAAGAACAAAATCAAGCGAAACATTTCACTATGCTGAACGGAACATAAAGAGAATCTATAAAACTCAATCAACAAAGAGAGTAATAAAATATCCCCGATGTAAAAATTAGCGGCCGGCCATAGAGAGTATATGTCGGACAGAAGCACAGTCCCACGCTCGGCCCACGCGCGTCCGCAGTCGGTTACTCCGGCTGATGCTTTATGACTTTTCGGTAACTAGACCGATTTACTGCCGCGGCATCTATCTTCCGGGGAAATTCTACGCGACAAATTGATAACCGGGGTCGTAAATCCGGCTTTTCCCATTCGATATTCATTATCGGCATAAATTTACGCCTCTACGGGTCTTCGTGGCTGCGAATGACCGTGTCGGCGGCGCGCATGGACGCATGAACACCGCGGTTTATAGAGGGGGAATAAACAGATCGGTGTCGGTACACGCGCTTGTCGCTACCGCTGCAGATGCGCGATAAGCGGACACGTAAACGGGATACGGGCAGCAGCATCAGCGCCGAGCGGTGGACGGGGGCAACAGAAAGCGGCGGGATGGGGCATTATAGATAGGTATTGGTTTTGTGACATACTGAAGTCATATTGGCCTGCAGGTTTTGAGATATGTATATAAACTATGCAAAACATTGTATTTCCTACAAAGTTTCATAAGGAAATGTCAAACAAAATAGGTATATTTTTGATGGTGTCGTCATCATCACCACTATTATCATCAAAGTGATTAGCTCTAGAATGATACTTGTCTTTAGTCTCTTTCAGATCCAAATTAAAATTTTTGCAAATATATTTTTTTTAATCCATAATGAAATATATTTTTTATTTTGAATTATCTCTCATTCGTCTTGGATTCCAACTACAAAGAGTGTGTGTTTATGTCTGTTCCATCGTTGGTGTTAGGTATCGTTAACATCAGCAAATGTATCTTGTTAGCCTGAAAATGTCTTGGATAGTCGGCCAAGAACAATTCACCCTCGCGATGATTTTCTAAAATTGGAGGAGTTTCAGAAATTGTGTTTATTTATTTTATTTATTTATTTATTTATTTATTCCAACGGCATGATCACCATTTTACAATATTGAAAAAAAAGCAAAAAACAATGGCCTTGTGGCAAGAAGTTACTAACAGCTACAATAATAACAATAACATAACGAATAACAAATGCGATATCCCAACAATATATTATGGCAACAACAAATTAATTATCTAATCATAAATTACTGATCACTAACAAGTAGTTTACTGTGTACACTGAACAATGGCAATACCAAAAAAATAACAATAAATAATAATGATATAACAACAATAGTAACAATGATAGTAACAATAATAGAATAAATTGCAATGCAATGAGTCTATTTAATGGACGGGGAATGAATAAAAGTTCAGGTCAACTTTCTCATTTTCTCGTTTGTGGTTCATTTCTCGGTCAAAACCATTGAATAAGTGAAATTAAATATGTCTGATGGTTTATTGATGATAAAAGTCGACTACACACCCTCCAGTATGGTGTCCATGGTGCGCCTGTAGAGCGAGTGTCTCAAGTAGTGCACGGCGGGCATGAAGAACACCTCCTCAGGTCTTTCTGGCAGGTAGTAGACAACCAGCTCGGAGTTGGCGGCTATCGTCTTCACTGCCTCGTATATCGGCTCTCCTGCAACAACAACAGAGATATGAAACCAAAGGCAATTCCTCTAATACTTAACTACTCAAATTAGAATTACGATTAGAAAAAGACAGCAAAAACCCGAATGTCTTTCCAGCTTTAGGCATATAACTTTAATAATTCATTGCTAATGGTTAGCGTCTTAAAGTGAACTCAAGTGAGATCACTTGTTCAAATCCCGAAATGTCCACAAACTTTGAGGAGTTTGTAAAGAAAAAAAAAACAATTATCAATATTTAAGATTAAGAGTTTAAAAAAATCTCTAATTCATTGTTCTAACTAATCCTAAGATTATTTTATTTTATGATTCCACTCATTCAATTTAAAATTAATATAAGAAAAACTTCAACCTATCTCATATTTAATATTAATTCAAAACAAATTTTAGGCCCCGCCTTTTTCCCGAACTATAATCAACTATAGATTTACCATATAATTAAAACAAAGCCCCATATGGCGCAGGCGTCTATCAGCGGCGATTACCTTTCTCCCGGTGTTTGTGTTAGGGTACAATATACGTAGCCGATTACCAGCCGGACCGGTAGCGATTTCGACCATAAACTGCTCATGGGCAAGTTTATTGGGGCCGATCATTGTAATTTGTCATCATAAATCGGTCTGGGTTGACGCGTGGCGATTACCTCCTGTTCAACGAACCGCGGTGACCTCCACGCGTCCTTGGGCCGAGCCGTCAGCTGATTATGGTAATCACTGTTTATCGTGCGTTACCGTGGCTCACGAGATGAGGCTACCGCTTCCACGGACTCGTGAATCAACCAGAGGCGCAGGCGCTTGGGCGTCAGTTCCTGCATAACTGATTGTTAACGAGTTTGTGAAATGGTTGTGCAATGTTCCTGGTAGGTGAATCAGTTTATAGGTTGCTCATCGATTTAGGGAGATTTTGAACACACCGTGAATTGTGCCCTTAATAGGTTAATGTTGCAGGTAAAATTCATTAGCGTCTCGGTTATTTCTCAGAATTCTATTTAAAAAAATGTTAAAACATTTTGTCGTATTGTTTAAAGTCAGTTTATTAATATTGTTTATACAAAATCTTCTTTTTTATAGTATGACCTCTTTTTTTGTAACAGCTGAATTCAAAAATACTTGTTATTGTTGTATTAAGCATTTTTCAAGTTCTTTAAAATCTTAATCATTAGATGTTGATTATCGGAATTTACAGATGAAATCAGACAAATAACATTAAGTGTCTCTTTAACTTTATCTCTTTGTTCGTCAACTGTTTTTCTCGTAAGAAAATTTACGATTATTGGACTTGATTGAAATAGTGCTGTAAATAGAATAAATGGATGGGAATTAGAGTTGGAACAAATTTAATTCTGTTCTCTAATTAATTCCTCAACTGTAAGTGTTAGAAAAGTGTTAAACAATGCTGCCTAAATATTTCCCTATGTTCGCCATAACTCTGAGTTAGAATTAGATTAAGTGGAAAAAATTTATTTTCACTTGAATAGATTTACGTATTACGGATGAAGAAGTTTTCTCTACATCATGCTCAGAATCAACAAAAAACGTAAATTAAATGTCAAATTGGACTTGGGGCGATTCTTGTGGAGGTTTCCATTGCCTCCAGATATGTTTCACTGAGGAGGTGGTGGTTGGTGCCCACTGACCTTTGACCTTGGTGCCGATGATGTTGACCTCCTGGCTGTAGGAGGACGCTGTCCTCAGGAAGCGGACCCAGTTGCAGTGGCGGACGCGGCGACGGTCCACCTCGGTGATCTCGTCATAGCAGCCGAACCGGTGCCGGATCTGGAAACCACCAATGACGTCATGAGCACTCACAATAACATGACAGAGGACCAGTGATCAAATGTAAAAAGAATCACAAGGATTAACGGTTGCAAATTAATTCCATCGCGACAGACATCTTACACTAATATCCATAGAATTTAGTTTAAAAAAATCATTTTACCAATTGTACTGATTACGTAGGTTTGCTGCCTTTTGGGTTTTGTGTCACCATAGTATATCTACTTAAGATGAGAGGCCATTATATCCAAAAAATTACTACCATATGGAGTATATGGACTATCAAAGCTTTGCATACGAAAGGGAATGATTGTTAGTGAGTAAAGAAGGTAGTCAGCTAAAATATTTAACTAAGCCATGCATGTAGGCCATCAAACAATCCATTTAGATTTATTGTACACGTGTAGCATTCTTTATTTTTAGCAGGCAGATGCCTATTTTTATTTTGGGCTTTGTCTAATATTACTTCATTGTAAAAAAAGAAAAAAAAACAGGAAATGTAATTTTGTTATAGATTTGAATTGTACTTGAAAGTTCATCTAGTTCCACGATATGCTCAAGAAATACGGGAGATATCCTACAAAACGGCCAGCACAAGAACAAGACCACTGAATAAACCATACGTTCCCAATTGACACAAACATCACCCGATATGATATACCGGCACCCTGAACGATCTAACGCGAACCATTCCCCGCCATAATTTATGCCACCATGAAGACATTCGGATTACAAACGAGTTATCCAAATAGATGAAATCACCGATGTTTTATTGTACGGTAGCAGCGAACGATCGACCGGAGCAAAACAACGAAACGAACACGATACCATTCGAGCCTCGGCTACAAATCTTCCGCGAAATAATTGTGCCGAGGTGAGAAATCAATATAAACATGCGGCGCTCGTCCGCGGCCACGAATAAATTTGGAGTCCAATCTACAGTAGCGCTATCGGCCGGGTCTTAATGGCCTCCAGATAAATTAAGAATTCAATTTCGCCCCGACACAAATCGTTATCTTATCCAATTAAAAGCGGGAATAATTTAGTTGTAATTAAATCCTCGGATAGTGCTATTACCGGTGTACGTACGCGTAGACCACCGGCCGGTCTGGATCGGTTTATCAGCCTGTCTGTTCATTAGGAAGCTCCTCGGCGGCCATATTTGATCAGGGCAGAAGAAGTTATAACCAGCCCGGAATTGTATTGCTGAATATTTATATCGCTTCTTTAACGGGCACTAAAATCCTCCATGGGCGTGTACTCGTAAAGAATCGAACGGAAAAATTCAAACAAAAAGAAAATTACTACTCTATTTGGTTTTAACAGAAATTTCACACGAGATAATTGTTATTTAACAATTTGAACATAACGCTTAGGAAATATTTCATTGAACCGTTGTTACTTACCAATTGATTTCCTTTTAGAGTTATTAAAAAAATTAATTCGAAGACAGCAATTATCACTAGTAAAAATCAGAAAACGTAATGCATCCAGTTAAACGGCAACATTTTTGATTCATACGCTTTTAATTGGAAACTGCTTTTATAGGTTTTGACCGCTTCATTTGAGTAAGCAGATAAGTAGAACCCATACAAATCAACTCAAATGAACGTAAAACGGATTTAACAGTAAGTCCTTGCTAATGAACTTCCTTAATCAGGACAACAATGGGTGTCACCGATATCGGCTACTTCCCTATCGATAAATCGATGTTTACAACCCCCTCCACCGATAAGTCGTCGGCGTTGATCTTGGCAAGCCTTGGTAATGAACTGGCCAAGGCCTTGGTAATAATAAACAGACGGCCGCCAACCGCCTCTATAACCTGGTGCATTCGCCAATTATCACATAATACCAGTGGTTCTCGACTATTATATCGCATTCATCCATTTTAACACGATCTTTACAAGTATTGTGGGTAAGATAAGTGGAGTAAATGAGATTATATTTCCTCGTTCCCCATGATTTTTTGCATGTCCTTCATACGTTGTGGCTTCTGAACAAAGATTGATAAGTGTTATATTGAGTTGTTCCAGTGTGTCGTGAAATGGTCTGTTTTTGTAATCAAGCTCATTTCAGGCCATTATTGAATTATACGTTATAACTGTAATGGGCACACAATTATCGATGGCATTAACGTGGAAAGTAATTAATTTAAATGGTTTCAACCCATGTGACTGCTGTTAATTGGTAATGTATTTTAAAGTATTCGGTATAAATACTATTACGTAATCTAACGTATGCCTAAAGTATGTAAAGAACTACTCAACCCATAGTACTAATTGTATTTATCATTCTTCACTCATCCTTCAATAATGTAGTTGTCCCTTCAGGTAAATTACAATTAAATTAATTAACCATTACATCTAAATCTCTGTCTCTCGCCCAATTTTTCTGGTACACAACATCCATGTGAATTATCTTCTAGAACTCAAAATCTCTCACCTTCCAAATCCCCAAATTTCCGAAAGAGCGAACTGGACGTAGCGAATCGGACTTGTCACCGGCGGGATGAAGCCATCAGCGTTACGTCACGAGCGATTGTGGTGCCTAATGAGTGACCGGCTCATAACGCTGGACTCGTAAACAGCCCGAGCCTCGTAAACTGGCGGCTTTAGTGGCCGAGCCGCTCGTGGCTCGTGGCTCGTGGCCCGTGAGCCGCTGAGCAACGGCGGTCAACAGCTCAACACGAGGCGTTCACTGACATACACAGCTTCCTGTTACGCGGCGGAGCACACGAGGAGTGACAAACAATTGGTCAGAGACAGGTTGATCGACATGCCATTTGATCGATTAACGAATTGATCAAATGTCATGTCGATCAAATGGTGGGCTTCGAGTTGAGTATTTTTAATGTAGGCAGAAGCACGCTTTTTGAATAATTGTTGGTTAAGAGTCATCTTCACCCCTGGGTCGTTAGCCCATTGTTTCGCAGCCGGCAATGTTAACCACACGGCTTTTAATGCAAAGCTTTTTTAATGCGGCTTTTAATGATATAGCATTCCCCTGTTTCGGACGCCGTTTTCCAACCGATTTTCTTTAAACTTGGTAAGTGTTTAGTTGAATAGTTATACTATATCGCTCATACCTCGGAATTTTGAAAATTTAACAAATATTCTTAAGGAAATTCTAGTTACTTTGCGACGTCTCAAAGAGTAATATTTGTTAAATTTTCAAAATTCCGAGGCATGAGTGACATAGTTTAACTATTCAACTAAACACTTACCAAGTTTAAAGCAAATCGGTTGAAAAACGGGGTCCGAAACAGGGGAATGCGATACCATGTTTTGCATTAAAAGCCGTATGGTTAACATTGTTGCGCAGTCGGCAATGTTAACTACACGGCTTTTAATGCAAAACAGGGTATTTGATTCCCCTGTTTCGGACGCCGTTTTTCAACAGATTTTCTTTAATCTTGGTAAGTGTTTAGTTGAATAGTTATATTATGTCCCTCATACCTCGAAATTTCGAAATTTTTACTAAATTTTGAAATATACTAAGGAAAATCGAGTTACTTTGCGACGTAACTCACAAAGAGTTGTTAAATTTTCAAAATTTCGAGGTATGAGAGATCTATAACACTTTACCAACACTTACTTAAACACTTACCAAGTTTAAGGAGAATCGATTGAAAAACGGCGTCCGATACAGGGGAATCAAATACCATGTTTTGCATTAAAAGCCGTATGGTTAACATCGCCGACTGCGCAACAATGGGCTACTGGCACAGGGGTGAAGATGACTCTTAACTAAGAAACTTTCGATGTATAATAAAAAGAATAAGGGAACATCAGATATCCTAATGTTATTAATGAAACCCCTCTCTCGAAGAATGGAAACACTCTTTAAGACCGATAGTCATACATTTGTTGCAAAGCATAAAAGTACGGTGCCTATTAAATTTTAATCAAACTTGGATATTAGCCTAATTTGCATTCTTAAGTTGACCAAAGGTAAATGTTTTAAAACATAGAAGTGGAAAATCTAACCGGAAAACCATGTCAGATTCATTTAAACCTTTTGTTAAACATTTAGAACTACCTCATAAAGTCGTAACATGTTGAAGACGCTGCGTAGTGAGTACGCCTGCGCGGTAGAGCACCAGCGCGGCGGCGGCGCGGAGACGGGAGCCCGGCCGGGGGCGGGCCCACTAAATCACGCGCTTCGCTGTTATTATTTATAAAGGGGCAGGGCCGTACACGCGCTGATTGGGGCAGCCTATGGGAATTGGTTCCGAAATGGGAACCTTCTTCAGCGCGGTGAACACCTCTGTTTAATTGAAAACTGCCACGGAAGAGGCGTGAGCGGGGTGAATAAGATGTGAGCCCCTGACCTTGACTCGCTCCATTCATGATGGGCGACGGCTCTGGGGTGGGAGGTTATAAGTCTTGATGATATTGATCGGAGTGTAACGTGTTGGTTTCAAAATTATTTGCATTAATCATAGGTATAATTGTGAGTGAAGGAAACTGCGAGGAAATGGTGAGTTGTGTAAGATAATGGTCTATGTCAGCTGTGCTTTAATTTCTGATAATTTTTTTTATTCTTCAAGTTCACTGTATTCAGTCATCCAACTCTATGAATAAGGTTCATGCAACTTAAACGTTTATGAATGCAGTTATGAGAGACCTTGATGTAACAGTTTGATGTTCAAGATCTCAAACTTACCTACAGTATACCTACTGGTTAAGTAAGTTTTATGTCAATTTTTATTTTGAACACCTTCGAAAACTGCGACTATTTTATTTTCTGTCTAGTGTATAAACAAGAATAATATGGGAACTTGGAGATACAAATTGTATTTTAAAGTAAACATTAAAGAGTAAGATCTATATTGCAGTATTCAATATTAAATAGTTTTAATATTGGTTACTAAATGGTAGATACAAAAAGTAATTTAGTAAGTTATTTACAATCGGGAATGTTCACAGTACTAATCTATGTGTCTGTTAACTATTTTACACTATTTATTATTTTGCATCAACATTTAGCTTCTATACATTCGTTATATTATACAACTAAATAGGGCCACCCACAGTTGAAACACGAACTATAAATCTGGCGTCACGTTTACGTCAATTTTTAACCACACCTAACGTCAAATTTATACTATTATCGCAACCATACAATGTAACAAAAGTGGGCAGAACAGTCACGAACTGTTACATTAAGCCGCCTCATTACAGCACAGGGGTCAAACCGAACTGACTAATGAAGCCATTAGATTGAACGTAGTGTCGGCTACATGAACAATATCCTACTGTGAACATGTGTAAACCATTAGGCGATTATGAACGACTAACGCTGGGAGATTGTTATCTAATGAACCGAGATAACAATGGATTGATAACACGCGGCAAGGCCACTTCAAGGTCGGTGAATGTTGATGTAGCGTGCTATTGTCTGACTTAATTTCGATCTTAAAAAATCGGAACGTAGTTCGTTTTTACAAAAACGAACACAATGTTGTTGTAAAAATTCATATAGTTTTCATCTTCCTCTTTGTCCATCTCGGTTAAATTTTTCATGTTAGTATTTCTTTTAACATAATATGAGCCAAATAAAACCCAACAGAGGTTTTACATCCTGAGTAAAGAATATCTCTCATAATTGTCTCCCATAAACACACTGCAGTGTTGAAAGTACGGCCGATTCAACACTTTCTTGAAGATAAGCAGTTTTCTGTGTGACGTTTCTCTCAAAAGTCGCCGTAAACGTCAGAATGCTGCGGCCAAGACTCTAGTTTCTCTCTTAACCGTAATTCTGGCCGAGTTGTAACTGCAGAACTGGAATTCCGGGACCCTATCTCGTCTAGATCTCATTAATTTTAGGTTTCATGTTGGCAGCGAGCTTTCGCGCCTCGAGACTTACAGCCCCGCATCTCTCGCGCTCGCCGTAACTCTCATCGTGGTTTACGGTATGCTTAAAACTCACTTTGCAACTTGACAAAAATTACGTGTTATGATATACGATCTCCATAAACTCCACAGTGTACACCGATGGTGATTTTACTTTAGAAGGCCTAATGAAAATGTCGTCAGTTCATCATGGACGCCGGGGAGTGATTTTCTTTGAATTTACAGCATAGCCAACTTTTTTCATTATTTAAAAGTGTCACTGTTAGACAACAGTCTCCTACTTCGAGTTGGTTTAACGTAATGAAACTGACACCCCATCCACTGCTGTTATAGCTCTTAAACTTTAGCAGATTAAAACAATTCTTTAAGCTTAAAATTACTCCAATCATTCTTAGCAGACTTGACCTCCCTGCATTCTTACTAGTCACTCTACGACTAGAGAAGAGGTATTTATGCATAAAATGCAATGAATAAAACAGTTAATATAAGGTCGTGAAAGTAAACTCAAGTACTTTTCCAGAATTGCTGAGTGGTCGCATCGCATTACCGACTTTAGTGAGTTTAAACGGTGTCACGGCGAGGTCACCTCATTCGCATCTGAAGCTCAATTTGGTGAGCCGCAACGTGATGAGTATAAAAATTGAGTTGTTATCCCGAAGGACGCCCGATTTCATGATAAGTACTCGGTACCCGGCCATATATGTCGTCTTTTTTGGATTATTTTGCCAAAACGCGAAGGAAATTAGCTTAGGGAAAGCCGGAAGGCTGGCATCAGAGATTGCATTAGGACCAGGGTGAAGAGGCCATATTATCTCAAATTGATCTCGGGTTAATGCCCCTGTAAGGAATAAAGTTGTGCTGCTTTGAGGGAAATTGTAACGAGCTGAGCTCTTGATATACAAATTTATTTGAGTTATTTATTTCCACAATTAATTATAGCGGGATTCTTTATAATACCCATTTACAGTTTTGTAACTTTCTAAGTTTGCCATAAATTTAAAGATTGTCGAATCCTAATAAGCTCCAAAAGGATAATTCCGTCTATAAGCCACGGAAATTATTAAATGGCATTAATGCGACCACGATCAGTTGTAATTTCATCCACTAATCGACCTTATCTGTATTGGTTGATAAGGAAATGACAACATGAAAAATAAATATTCCTAAACATTATCACTCTCCTTAATATTTTATTACATGAACCCAGCTGTCCAGGAAAGTGAAAAAGTGACGCAGTGAAAAGTGAACGGCCGTAGTGGGCGTGAAGAAAGGTGGAGAGACGGTGGCCCAAAGGCAACCGGTAGGAAGTTAATTTGTAAGTCTCGTATTACATTAGCGTGTGTGGCTGAGCCTGGAGCGAGTGCGTGGGCGTGGGCGTGTGTGAGTGTGTGTGGGTGTGCGGCTGATAGTCATTAATAGCGGTGTATAATACAGCTGTCGTGGTGTATGGAATGTGCCGGAGTCCATGTGCCTTTCGCCGCTGATTGGACAGAGGTAACATGCGTCCAATCCAGCGTCCAGAGACAAACGCAGTAATTGGATCAGCCGGTGACATCGACGAGGCGCTGAGCGAATTGACAGCTGATGCCGGGTCACTACATTCGATATGTGCTTCCCAGGAAAATATCTTGTGATTTGCACAGCCTTGCTTACTTCAATTTTATAGGTACTCTTAAATAGGTTAAGTAGTCAACTACTCTTAAACGAACTTGTGTCTTTATATTGTGCAATTTCAGTTGATACCCCCATGTACATGCCAGTAAATAATTTTAAATACAATTCTAAATATCTTTCGTTTACAGGAATCCCCTGTTTGAGCTGTCAAGGTTCCAAATCAACGTTTTGATTTATCTAATAATACCGTACTGTTTTCTCACTGGTTTCTTCAAAGGAAAACAAAGTCGAATAACTTTTGTATCAAAATTTAAATGTCTGCACAAAACTCGCAGACATCTCGCTATATTCCGCAAATACTTTAACAAATTTCTCCAAGATGAAGCAGAGTTTCCATAGAAACTTGGCTAGAACAGTTATTAAGATAATGACCAGGAATGTTTGCATGTTGACTCCCTTCAGCAGCGGCGGAATGACTACAATCACCAGCTCCTCAGAACCTCTCCCCGGCACTTCCTGGCGGTTCCCGGTAGACCACGGCGGACCCTGGGGCTGGAACTTGGCCGTCCAGGTGGTCATCAGCAGGGCCGCCCCGAGGGTAATAGGCGCCCGGGGCGATATTTTGATCTGCGCCCCCTAAATTAATTAATTGGCCTATCTGTGAACTGTAATGTTAAATTACAGTCAGAAGCATTAAATTATGTGCATGGCTAAATTTTTAATGCTGTTAGTTTGAATAAACGAATTAAACAAATTCACTTATACTATAAAGCTTTGTTGACACAACCATTTGTAGACAAAACATGATTTCGTCTGGGCAGGGCCTATACGAAAACTAACAAGCCTACTTACATTTTTGGTCGAGTGACCAGATGCGGACGAATTTCAGCTAATCCTCTAATAATTCTATAATTCTAATCTAGTCCTCAATTAGGTAGTGGGCCTATGCAGGCCCGTTGTTTCGTAGGCCCTGAGTGAGCGATCGAGTCATTTTTTCAGTTCGTAAGATAAGCTGACCAGTAGGCCTACATGAAGCCAATTGATACGCTATCATGATTCACTTCCACTCTTCCACTTGCATTGTAAAAAAAGGTTCATAAATACAATAAATTAGTCACTATTAATTTCCAACTGATAGCCTAGATGTTTGAATTTTAATTAGAACTAATAAAAAATTGTTATTAAACCATTTGTTTCTCAAATATTTAATGATACAGTTTTTACAATTTTTGTGAAGTGTTTAAGCTTTTATAAAACGGGGATTTCGCCTCGACCGCGGCGCCCCCTTGGCCGTGGCGCCCGGGGCAACTGCCCCGGTCGCCCCGCCCTCGGGGCGGCCCTGGTCATCAGAGAGGCGGTGGGACATACCGTCCTTTGCAAACTCATGCCTCTTGGGCCTTTTTTTAGACGAGGCCATATCCAGGTTTTCTTAAGTGCATGAATACGTATCTACGTCACACAGTTTTAGAAGAGACTTCTACATAATAGCTCTCATGTTGTTTTTACTAATTGAAATGGAGAGTCAGTCGAATTGCTAAGCACGTCTGCCTCTAATAGGCATTTTGCTCGAGTAACCGGAAGGACAGAATATTGGTGGAAAGGAATAGACAGCAGAATCATATAATGATCACCCAACGGGCCAACTCGCGCACTATTGAGGCAACTCATTTTCAGGCCCAAACAGATAATCCACTCTGCCCTCTGACCAACCAAATAACTATCCATTCTCGTTGCTCTGTAACGGGTTTCAATGTCTGAGGTTTACATCGACTTCTTGGAGTACAAAACATGAATGGATTTTGAGGAAGTAGAATTTATCATATAGACAGCCACCTCTCATAGCAACTTCATTGGCTCTAAAAAATGTCTAATCTTATCTGATATTTGAATTTAATTGTTTACTTTGACTTTCGTCGTTAGTTTTTTACTGGTCATCAAATAATCTCCCTACAAAATTGCAAATCACTTAATATCATTCAAAAAAAATGTAAAAAAATCATCTTCACTCAAATCCTTAGAAAGGTTAACTGATTTGTATATGTTGCAAAATCTAGTTTCACGAATCTCGTTATGAAGCAGTTTCAGCAGCAACATGTTTGCTTCAAGAGGCAACATGCAACATCTCCGGCCATGCAAAGTAGCCAGTCAGCTGACAACCAGCTCAACAACTGATCCGACGAGTAATCTCCGCGGGCTCGGGGCTCCGGGTAAAAAGCGAACACTTTTTGTATGGCTCGTAATTTACAACGCTGGCTACCGAGCCCGGGGCCGAGACAAGACTGGCATTATGTCAAAATTATCCCCCACCATCTAGCCACCGGGGCACGCCGCTCACACGTCAGTTTTAAACACTTAAGTGGCCTTGCTTTTCCTCGGAAACTAGTTTTGACGACATTACTCCTCCCGTGACACGTGCTGCGTAATCGACTTTGTAAAAAGTAGCAGCTTCAGTGGCGCTACCTGTTTGGGATGACTAAAAGAAATTGTCTAATTGCAAGGTTTTGAACTATGTTACATTGTCTTACAGTCGAAACAGGGAAGGGAAAATTAATTAAGATATCTATCTTTAAATGAAGATCTTATATGTATACATCCTTTATACAGAAGTAAAAGTGTTTGTTCCTGATGGTTCATGTCAAAGAGGGAACTACTTTAAACATAATCTGCCCTACCATGTAATCGCACCAAAGAAATGTTCCACAAGCCTTATCTAAATTCGCAAGAATATTCACTTAACCACTTATGTAATTAATATGATTTTCCGTTTTAGTTACTGTCAATATATATATTTTTTATGAATTTGAAGTATGTCTTGAGAATGGATAGTATAATAATGAAGATTCACTGAACGCCTTCATTTTTGTCTGCATTACATATACAAAAAACTTATTTACAAGTAAAGATTATTATGACGAAATTAAACTTTTAATAGCTCTAATGTAATAAAAGTAAAGCAGTTTCCCTGAGACTACTTTGTCTGCAGCACGCAGGTGGTGCTCCAGTAGACCACGAGATATGAGCGGGCCGATCGCCGCCCCGATCGCCGATCGCCGATAGCCGGAGCGGAACCGCGCGGGCCGCTACTCGATAAACACCCATTCATCCAGCGGTCGTGCGTCGCGGCGGCTCCCGGAGTGATATCGGAGCTGCGATATCGCGCCGCGCCGGCCACCATATCGGCGCTCTGCTGTTGGTACAGCTCAGACAGGAGGTTCCGTGATTTACCGAGCCTGATATCAATGTTAAGCTATCGTTCCTCGTCAACAGGTGCTTCCATCGAGTTATATCGCTAGAACATCGAGGTATAATATCGGTGCTGTACCGGTATACTGCATAATCTGCGTGATATCGGGGCTCCAATGAACAAAATATTGTAAAATATTGTTGTAGCTATAAAACAAAGGCGAGCCACAGTACTCCTGAGTCTAGAGGGATAGTAAAGGATAGTTGTGACACAAAATGTGTTTAATTTATTCATACAAAACGATTGGAGATAGTTTTACGTTGAAAGTAATGGTAAGTCTGTTATGACATGTTATAACAAGCGGTAAAATTTAAAATTAGTGAGTTGTTGGTCTGTATGTTAAAGGTATCATACTAAATTGTTTCAACAATTAACATAATGGTTAGTTTTTGCTCACTGAACTACTATAGAAAGGGTTATAGGCTATGACTCCGTGTGGCCACCGACACCGGGAGCAGCACTGCCAACCTTGCGGCACTTCCGCGTTGTCCAGCCCGTGGATATGTTAATGCCGCAGAAGGCGTGCGGTGTGCGGTATCTGCTCTCATACCGGAACCTCGGTGATGTATGTAACCAGGGACGCGGTCGAGTGACCGCACGGCGCAGGTGCGGCACCGCAGATGCGCGATTTGCCGCACTGCTTCCCACTAAACACCACCGCACCGCCGTGCAACACTGCAATCTCCGCAACGTACATACCAGGCGTTCACCGCAGATGTGGTGCGATAGGTGACTTTTGATGCGCCTCGGTGAGCAGATTGTTTGACTTTGACGGTAGAGTGCGGAGGAAAACTTCCTACAGCTTTGTACAGTTCCACTTATCAATCACATAATTCAACGATATGTATGGAATTTAAGTATTAATGTAAATAGCTCCCCTTGTCAAAATTTATCGCTATTTGTTAGGTTATATACAATACATTTTAATACATCATCGATGTTTACGACGGATTAATGACTTTCTTACCTTCAGTTTACTGATACCAATACAAATCACGGAGGATGCTTAGGTTGATAATGAACTGAACCCCGAGGTCGCCCGAGCCTGCGACTCCACCGCTGAACGCTGCGCTAATCCAGACCGTTATTAAATTATGAAATACAGCCCTCCGCTTCTTCCACGCAGATATAATCAGAATGTATTGCGGCGAGCGAGCGGTCCGAGCGGTAACCCTAGAACGCCATTAGAGGAGGGCATTTGTCACCTCGGCGCGGACCACAAGGGAAGAGCCGAGATAGCGTCACGAGGATCCCCCTACAGGGAGCTGCGACGATGAAATGTGGAGGCTGACCGCGGCCCGCGTGTAATGCGGAGTGCGGAGTGCCGAGACCATGCAGGCAGGGGTGGGCTGGAACGTTACTTTTCGTTAACTGTTGTAACCGTAACAGTTATTTTTCGTCAACATGTTATTTAAACTGTTACTTTGTAACGGTTAAGAAAGTCGTTGTCGAAGAACTTTTTCGTAAGTCGATATCAAGTAACAGTTCTGGCTAACTGTAAATACTAACCGTTCTAAGCCTCACTTGTTTACTGATTAACGATTTATATAAATATGTTATGTTTATGTTTAATATAAATATTTATTGTGAAACTACAGCTATTGTTATTACTACATTAAACCAATGTAACTTTGTCAATACAAACAAGTCATAATGATATTCTACATTGTTATTCCAAGGATGGAAATGAATAAAATTGTGACTTAGTCACAAAAAAGCCAGGAAAATTAAGCAAGTGAAGCAGTCAAGAGTTGTTATTCTTCATCACGGTTCCTTAACACCCCCAAATTACTGTATTGTTATCAATCATAACAGTTATTCCCTTCTCAAAGAACCGTCTTGATGTAATCGTTTTTTTCTCCTAGTCGTTTATCACGAGAACGGTTAGTACTTCCAAGTTATTCCGTTATTTCAGAATTATTTGATAATCATTGCTCTTCCCTAAGTCATTGTCTGTGAATATATAAAATTGTACTAAGTAGGCTAACTAACTGTCATTTTTCAAAACTATTAACTATTATAACAGTTATTTTTCAGTGACGATTACGGGTAACGAAATAACGCTCACAACTATCGGAGACGCATTGGTTTGCTGAACCGCAGAATGGTTTGAAGATTTCCCCATTTCATGAGTTTAAAAAGCATAATTTTACTTAAATATTTTTAACAACTATGAGTTTCAAACGTTTTACTTAAAATATTCATGGAAACTACCGCAAGCATTTACAGCTTTTTCCATGCAAATAAAAGGAATGCAAACATAAAACTAAACCCGCAAGCTTCTTACAAAACTGCACCGCACGGAGTTATTGCTCATTTAAACCCCGTGGACATCTTGATACGCTACCACCAGCCGTCTCCGGCGTTGAAGTCTCCGCCGACGTCTGATGTCCAGGGTCGTCCCTGGAACTCTTCCAGCGGGAGATCTTCTCCGCGAGGGATTATCTTAATAGAATATTTTACAAGAGTTATCAATTACCGCGACCGCTGGTGAGCGGCTTCCGTCGGCCACTGTAAATCACACTCTGGTTGTAAATTAGCCGCTCCGACCCGGCCGCATATTCACTCACATAATTAAAACGAATGCACGCTCGTATAGGCAGAATTCCGCGGCGTCCACCGTTTAATATTTAAAGTGGACCGATTGTTTGGGTTCGTTAAACCTGCGGCTAATATACCGCGCGGCCTTATAAGTTGACCGGTAAATTGCTATTTTCCTTTCATGGTCTCATAGGCTACTGTTGATATCGTGTAGGTCCTTCGAATGCTATAAATTCCGTTTCACCGCTCCAAAGCGGAATTTATTGATTAGGAAATTAAATTTGGTCTGGTTAAATGTAATGAATATATTTTTATTGTCTGCCAGTCTCTTAATTTAATTATCGCCCACGTTTGTGTGAGTTTAAAATATTTATGGCACTAGATGATGCTATTAAATATTTTCTTGTCAATCTAAATTACATTTATAAAATCAATTTTTAAACCTAATTATTAGAAAGTATGTATAGGCTACACTACAAAATAAACATTTATTACACGGGTTTTTAAGTGTCTATGATAAGTTATAATCTATAACTTATTGTTTTTATTAATCTATACGGTTACTAAATTGACTAGAAGCATCTTCTAAATGCTTAGAAGATTGAAAAGTTATAAAAATGTATTCAATTGAGAACTTTATAACAAAACTTATAACAACTCTTCTTACGAAAAGTTAATAGTTTTAGTACATATCTTTTTGCTCATACAAAACCGAGTTAAAGAAATTTTCATTTAAATTCGGAGAGCAAAAATACAAACAATATGACATTTTTCAAACTTTTCCGCTCAAAGTTCCTTTAGGATTTTTGTTTTCACCAGAGATGCGAAGGATTTTGACAATCTTTTTCCCATTCATTTGTGGATGTTGTAAAAATAAATATCTGCCCGAAACACACACCACAAACTGGCCGGCCGGCCGGTAGGGTCGCCAGCTCGGCTTCGTATATCTGCCAGCAGGCAGCAGCACCGTAGTGACATTGTGGGAACCTTCCAGCTGATATTAATCATCAGCTGACTGATAACATACGACCGGCCGGCGACAACGTGATAAGTGATTCCCAGTGGCCCCGCCGCCGCCGCGCCGTCCGGCAGCTCGCCTCCTACCGTACCTGCACTGGATTAATATTCATAAGGCTAGCGCCAGCCCGCGCAGTATGTGGTGCGGTGTTAACTCCTTATTTTGTTTTAGTATGCGCTTTTTGTGGGGCTTTGTGGCTCAAATATCCATAATCGGTTCTAACTTCATCAACGTATATTATTTAAAAAAATTAATAATCACTAACTAATATTATGATAGTTTCTGTGTCACATTATAAATCCCTAAGCACTAAACTAAACTGATACGTCGTGGTAATTATTAAACATTCCGGTATAACTAAGATGTTTCTCTTGGAATACTGCAAATACGATGTTTCTCTTGGAATACGAATTTTCAAAGCATAAAAGCACTCACTATGAACGGATTAGAAAGACCAAAGAACGTGGCATTGATACGGAAGAGGCCAATTATTCAAAAGACATTACCAGACCTCATATCAGAAAAATCCCTTAAATTCGACCTGCACTTAATTATAATACTTTAACGTCGACTGTAACCAGCATAAAAATAAATTTTACGCAGATAATTTGCAAAATTTATTCCTGGTCGAGAATTTCGAAAGGCGGGCCCGCGCCCCCATCAACACCACAGTTTATTGGCGATGAGCGAGCAGCCAAGAGCGAGGAGCTGCCCATGACGAAACTGAGCGCCAAGAGTCACGACCGCCGGTACCCCGCCGATTTGGGGATTAGGTTCTGACTTCGTAAATCACAGTCTTCGTCACCTCATATTCATATTCAGTTCGTTTTTAAGTTCCTCAACTTTTAAAGGATACATTTATGGAAGTATTGCTGGTTATTGTATATTCTCATATCATCATCTTGAATTGTGAGTTTCATTTGAATGATAAATTACCAACTATCAACCAGAAAGTAATATTGTTTATTACATTTTATTAATTATTTTACCAACTCCGTTGAGAAAGTATCTCTAGTTCAATACGAACGAAGTAATTTTTGATAGTTTAAATTATTAATATTGTGAGTTAAATAAGCGATTTTATATATCCATGACTTCGGACTTCGGATAGAGATCTCTGTCCTTATTCTTGGACTATAGTGCTCAACTCAAACTCCTGAGATGGGCATCACTTTGACTCCGGAAGAAGAGATTTTGCACCGTTTTCATTTGTCAATTTTATATTAATTGGTAATCCTATCTAACAACATGTCACCATTAAGAGGGTGTTGGAGTCAATCCAAATTCCGCCTTTCCCCCATAAGAGCAATGTTAAACGGGATGTCAAATAACTCTTTTATTTATAATCAGAAAATAATGGTTTATAGCTCTAAATAAAGGGTTCATCAAGGCGGATTTGGTTTGCGAGGGGAATTTTTTATAAAAATTAGTGTTTTTTAGTAATTTGATATTACAAAGCACGTTTTTTACTACTTTTAAAACATTTTCTACAGAATTTTATAAATTATTTACAAAGAATCGATCTCGCAAAAGGAATGGGGAATTTAATTGTGATTCAAACGCTATTTATTCTGAACCAATCGGACAAAAAATAAAGAAATTATATGACAAATGGTGGAGACAAGTTTAGCATTGCTCTTATGGGAAATAAATCCAACATGGCGGCACTCCAACGCCCTCTTAAGGACAATAGCAAAAAGTGTTTTGGGCGTCCCTTACAAAAACATCAAAAATTCCACTGGCGTCGAAGGACACAATAAAAACTTCGCATAGAATAACAATAAGCTTGAAGCTGGCAATTATTGATTTATAAATATTAAAACTATCATTAAAAAGGTTTGTAGGCCTAATCCCTATTTGCTTAAATGTTCTTATTTTAATACGCATTTGGCCCAACTGCAATCACTGAGGTAGAAACTTCACCATAATTTAAAAAAGATATAAGTTCTTATACACATTTTCCCGAAACACTCCTTATTTACAACTCACTCTCAAGTTTGTCACCAACGCTGTGCACCTCCAGTACGGAGGACCACCGTCGGTGACGCCATTTTCCGCCCATTGTCGCGGTAATGGCCAGTTTTTTTGGCGGGAGATGCAAGTCACCCCGCGCTAACTCGCCGCTCCGCCACCTGTAGCGCTGCGCACCGTGGTGCTGGTGCTACAGCACCTGAGCACCTGTGCTGTGGTGCTTGCTGCTCTAGCACCCACCGTTCCGGTGCTTGCCGCTGTTTACACCGTCACTGGAGCGCGTAATTCAACACCTCCACACCGACTTAATTTCTAAATCGGGCGTTGTCCAGTCACTCCCGGCAGAGATTGCTTCCCCAATTCCACCTGTCAGGAACGGCCGTGTCTTTGCTGAGGGGAACGCTCCGGAGGAACGGTTTGAATTTAAATTAGTGTCTAGTCATGTTACTACGGACGTTTAACTGTTTAACTATAACACGTTCCTAGCTAAGCTGTTTGTTTTATGAGAACAAGGAGTATGGGTTTTTAAACTATGGTCAGATTTTTTATTGTTTGTTTAAGTTTTAATCAAATTTTTATGTTGGGATTGAAGTTCAATGTAGGCTTTAGACTGCCTTTATACCACGTCTCCACTTCTCAATGAAAGCAGCAGCAATAAAAATAAATCACAAAACAGATTATCTTCAAAATTGTAAGAAAATTTTGCCCTAAGTTAAATTGTAATTGATCAGCTCGTAAGTGTGAGCACGCGAGTCAATTCTTTGTTGGTATAGCCTATATAAGCTGCACTGATAACGTAATGCATCATTTTACGGAAAATAGTATTATCTGACAAACTTAAAGGTGAATGCGCACGGTCCACTTATAGTAGTGTCCTATAGAAATATACACTTTGTTTAATATCCAACACTATGTATTATTATACAATATTAAACATGTAGGCTTTGAAAGCAAGGTGTGGACTCCTACATAACTGCACTTATTCCGTAAGGTATCGTGTGAAGGTGAAGGTGGCGAGTGAGGAATGCCATGCCATAGAGCACGACCGGGCTGGACGGCTGGACTGGTTGTTTATTGATGGGCCAGTCTCGGGGAGGCGGTGCCTGGCGATGGGAACCCGCACTAATCAACGAACCACTCGGTCGAGTATCGATGACATTCCTGCTGATGCTGCCGCGCAACCAATCATAAGGAGCATTTCAAAGTACCCGTGATTTCTCAAGGTTCGTAAAAAATCAAACTGATCATACTGTGTGTGGACGGATTCCATAGTAGATTGCTGGGTTCTGATGTAGAACGAGGTGATGAAACAACGATAATGACGTAGCCTAAGTCAAAGTTTTGAAAACATTTCAACACCCATCATCCACACCGAGACTATACATAGTGGATATACGAGCTTAGAGACATATCTTAACCAAAAGAACGTATGTGAGTTGTAATCAAATTAAAGCCACTAATATTAGCAGATCAAATTATTTAAAACCCGCATAACTCCACGGTGAAACTATCACCACCGCTCAGCAAACAAGCATGCCCTTACTCATACATAGTTAGGCTTATCCCAAAGCAGCTCCAGAAGTCGGTTTACGGGAGGCTGTAACCAGCGGCGAGTTTCAATACGGTAAAGATGATCCCCGATGGCGGGAGAGAGCAGTTACACTGCCCCTACAAGGCCCGGTGGGTTATGGAGTCGCCACGTCCCAGTTCATCGGCCCCCAGTTTAGATGCAAATCAGCCGCTACCAGGATTGATTTGTGACGGCGAAGCTGCCAAACCGAGGACGGGGTGACTTCATTACCGAGCCTCCGGTGATGCCCTCCAGCCGACGGCGCGGCGGAGTCGCAAATCTCAGGAGAAACTTGTCTTCGGCCCGATTATTACTGCCATGTGATACGAATAAAAGCTTTTGCTGGTAGTATCGTAGAATGAGGTGAGATAGTGTAATTCACGAGAATGACAATCGGAAGGCATCTCAAATTCTGAATAAGCGATATTTTGAATTTAATTAAAAATATTAATCAGTCTAATAGGCAAATGTTTGAATACTTTGCCAAACGAGACTTTGATAGGTTAGGCGAGAAAATTTCATTAAATTCATATAGCTCTAGACTACAAACAATGCACATTTTTAAACGAATTAAATTACAGAGTAGTATTGTTTATTACATGAGTGATGGCAATAACAATTTTATTCCTCCAATTTTTGAACTGAATGTTCTTAGTTGATAAGAGGAAAACACGGGAAAAAAATCAACACATAATCGAACCAAATAATTTAATGTATTTTAGGAAAATAGCTAAATAAATACAATGTATCATGAGCATAGCAAGCACGTAGATTCAGACTTAACAAATTCTTTCCCCCCTCTACCAAAACGGGAACAGAAGGTAAAAAGCGAATTAATTGGGATACTGCACAGGAAGGGAGAAAAAGTGGAACCGACGATGCAGAAAAGGCGCTGGGATGAATGAACCGAATCAATTAGAAGTGTAAGAGCAGCGTGGCGCGGGCGAATCTAGGGTGACCAGAGGCGGGGCGGCCAGGAAGAAACTTTCTAGGCGATTATCGCCTCCGGACGTTCTCTCCCGCGAGAGGTCGACGTTCAGGCGAGAAGGGGCGGAGTCTGTAACAGGAAGTCCTGTGAGACGTCATCTGCCTGACAGCGGGAAGATGTGGCTGCCGTGCAACTGATGGCCCGAGGTAACAACCACCCGAGAGCTGGTGACTGAGAGGGTGACAGTCTTGGAATTGGGCTTAGGTATGAATACAAAACGTTTATCGTTCTGAGTAAGAAATCTTAATTTTTATTGATGGCTGAACCAGGTCTTAAGAAATATTTTGCATAGTAATTGATACAGAAATTTACAAATTGGCAGGAAAAAGAATACTATAATGTTTGGAAAACAGTCAATTGCAACTGTAGATAAGGTATTTATAAAAATGTTGACAACGAATACAATATTGATTTTCGTTCATATTACTCTTCTGTAATATTTACTCTATGTATCGAGGCAGTTTTAAAACAACTTTTAAAAATAATTAAAATATTATAGGTCCTACGAACAAACTATACGTCCTACGTCTACTTACGAATATACGTCCTATGAACAAACTGTTTTTACTCCTGAAATATTCAATAATTGGTTATAATTGCGATGTATGTTTTGAACTCAAACGCTGAATGGGGTAGTCATTTTAATGGGTTTCCCAATCATTCATGGGAGAGAACCCGTTTCTCATCAACTAGGCCTAGTTGTTTCTGTATCTTGCAACAAAAACAGCACCCAAACGAAGCCTACCACTTCTCTGTGACTGCATCTAACTGTTCTCGCTCCACTCCGATTTCTAGACCATTTCACCGCCTCCATCCAGTAAGCTGTTCGCGGCGGTATTTGCATTAATCTGGAGTTAAACGGCAATCCATTAACGGCTGGGAAGTGCAGCGCTATCAGCGCGCGGTATCAGCGGCTGCACCGTGTAGAGACATCCACCTCTATCCGCGCCGTAATGGGGCATTAACACGATTCGATCAGCGCGTGGATTCCTGAACGCTGTTTTTGCCGTGCGTTAAATAAAGAAGAGGACTTAATTGCTGCAGTTTCCTGCGCCCGATAAGGCTGCTACTTTCCTCCGCAGAAGAAAGTTGTCACAGAGTACAAGGGCATCGAAACCGGGGCAGTGGCCGAGATCATGTACGATCCGATCAAGGCCATCGTCCAGCGCGGCGGCTGCGGAAACTCTGTTTATATGGGGAAACCACTAGAAAGAGAAAATTATTGCTGTCGATTTGTCACCAGGCAAGGAAGAGTGATCGTGGGGATTGAATTTTTCATTAAACTTCAATCAGTAGCGTGCTTTCCTCGAAAAATATTCTAATACTGCTCATCAGGAGTAGCATGTTAAATTTTTTCTTACTGCATTTTAGTAATATAAACCGATATTTTAGCCTAGCCTTCTTCGCCTTAAATATTTTCCAATAATTTATTATATAAGGTTCAATTTCTTTTCCAGTCACACTAAAAACAGATCATCACCATTCTACTCAATCAAGCAAAACCATACTAAATGCCAATCACAGTGTCTCAAACAGTTCCCAAACCGGTGTCAAACGCGAAACAGAATTTTGATTGATTGGCCGCTTCTTGTCTACCAATGGATGGTAATGGATAAGCCCATCGATAACCCCGGGTAGTAAATCAGAAATGTATCGACTCTCGTGGCCCACACTTGAGATGATTAGTGTTTGAGCCCACGCCGCAGTCGAGTATAATTAAGTTGCAATCACCGCTATAGAGGGCGTCAGATGGATTGAAATTCGGAGGTCAGAGGTCTGACGTGATGTATTAGCTGGCCAACAATGCCGGTAATTTTCAAAACCAACTCAGAAGCCAGGTCTTGATGGTGCCACGCGGGTGAAATGGTATCTAATTAGATTGTTTGCTCTACTAACTGGCTTTATATTCATCGGTTAATAGTTATTATTCCATTTTTAATTTGTTATTAATAATTTTTCACGCAATTAATTCTCTGTAAAAAAACTATTTTGTTTAGTTAATATGGATTGAAATATATGTCTAGCCCTACCGGTCAGACCAATCTCAGTTTTTATATTTTATGTTTTCTTTGTTTTAATAAATTTTCAAAAGCATCGAAAACATAAGCATTGACTATATACGCTTACGTGAATAGACTTCTCATCCCATACTTTTTGTTTTATATCGAAATTTGGAAGGTTCGTTTACGCCGCATCAGAGACGTTGCGATCGATGTTGTAATTATTCAGCTGGATTTGCAGAGCTGCCAAAACACTTTACCACAACATAAACCTTTAGGTATAAATGTTTCATGCTTGTTTAAGGGGCTTTTTCCCCAAACACGGATTATCTTAATCTAGATTTAAACCTGGAATTTTTTTATAAACTGTTTAATTTATAGTGATAGCTGACTGAAAATTGTTCAACTTCTTGGATAAGTTAAATTTTACAATCACAGTTAAACTGAGTTGGAATTAAACATAGATTAAGTTAAGCCGTGTTTGGGTAAAGCGCCCCTCAGAAGAGTGGAAATACTGATTTACCTATCACATGCCACTTGTACTTCATGTACGACGCAGGAGATCGCACCAAGAAAAAAGATTTCAAACACGCCTATGTTATGAGAAGTCTATTCAAGTTAGTCTATAAAGTCAAAGCCAAAAATGTGGGTGAAGCATGCTGTAGTTTATCCGGTTATAACAGAATTTATGCACCACCAGTGTACTCTAATAAAAAAAATGCTGTGTACTCTGATACACCAACGTCGTGTGACCTACTCTTATAAAACGATTTCATCACTAGCATCTCGATTTTTTAAGAGAACAAATACAGCAAATAAAGAAACCTGGCAAAGATAAATTAAGGCCTTACTTTTGTAACTCTACGTGGCACCGCACAACACATGGCGCAGTTGATGCAGTTCAAGCTGATCACGTCTGGCACGCCAGCACTTCCACATACGGCCAAGGCAATCGAACCGCTAATGGCTCTTCACTTTTCGGAGTCGGTGAATGAGGTGTTGATGCCGGTAATCTCGACGGACCGGTTGCAATATTGCGATATATCAGCGCCGATACGGGCACTGCAAATACCTGCAGAGTCCATGACCTCGCCATGCCACTTGAACTTGTTGTCCCACCGGCCGACCGGCCATGAATATAAATTGAGATTAGTCCAGGCGCTCGGTAAGGAGGTGATAATTGTGGTTCACTGTTGATGGTGAACGGACTTAACAAGATCATGCAACTTTGTTTGAGTTGGATTATAATGAGGAAAATAGATATATTCAGTGCAACCGGCTTTATATCTTCTACAGATGTTTGTGCTACGCTTGCGTATTTTTCACTTCAAGTCTTGCATCTAAAGATCTTTTGATACTAACAAGCTTAAACTTGCTACAAATAATTGAGCTTGGGTTTTAAAAAGCAGCCTGTCTTTGACCCATGGTTTCTTTGAAATATCATCAAGTGTATGCGTTAAAAAATGTAAAACATTAAAGCGTCAAAGCTAGGTGATGGTAGTGCACGAGTCAGTGTGGAAATTAGCGTCTCCAAACCTCACAAATCTTGCGTAAGGCAGAAGCATTTCCTCTATGCTGATAGGATTTCAACAAATCCAATCCTGCGGAGTTGTTTCAGCAATTGGTCGCCTAAGGGTAGAAAGCTTTGCGTGTTAGCTTCGAGTACTTACGCTTTTGCAATTTCGCGAAAGTACTTATAAAGTTCTGAAAATGAGTGTTGACATTAGAGAAAAGTCATTCAGCCATCCGCTCCAGTTTCTCCAGCCTCTCTCCCTGTGATTTATTTTAAGGATGACCCACTCGCTCCGCTCATTAACGCACTTCCAATTTAATTACCACGGCCATACATTATGCTCTAACGACGCTGCGACCCCGCGGCCCCAACTGGAGAAAACTCTTGTCATCAATTTTGTCTTGCGCGGTGTTCAAGCGCCACCCAGGAGCGTGCATTCCTTGTGCAAAGTCTCGGTTAGTAACGGGGATTTTGATGATTACATTCCCACTGGGAGAATCTAGGTAAACTATATTGATGCTTTAAGTAACATCAAATCAATATCGTAAGATCGTTCTACCTCCTACAGTCTATGACTGATAATATGAGACAACCCATTAGACTTTACATGCTGCCAGTAACGAATGAATGAAAACGAATCCATCAACGGTAAAGATTGATGAGAGGCAGATAATTATAACCTCCATGTTTGGGACCGCCCTGACTAAAGAAACCGAAAGCTCTTCTATGAGTAGTTCATTCAATATCGTCTATAGTAAAGTACATTCATCAATTAGAAGATGATTTGCCCTAATATTCAAAACTTAACACACTTCTAAAAGTCTTATAGGTGTGTTAAGTTTCACACAAAAATATACGGTAGTCTTTACGAACCAGCGTGTACAGACAAGTTGTATTAAGAAGCTGAAGTCACAAAGGACTGGGAGCCGGAGCTTCCCACTGCTGTCAGACCGATTCAAATCGTGCCGGAATCAAGATGTCAACGCTCCTAACAAGGACTCGCGATTCCGGTCTACCACATCATATCCGCCCGCAAACAGTTAAAATAAGAGCGCCAAATCACCCGCTTCCTCCGGCCGAATGGACCTAATTGCGGAGGAAACGCCGCCGGTCGATGATCGATTGTGGGTTCGATAGATTAGCCGATAAGTCGGTACATCTGCCACCGTCTAATGGAGACATGCCTCTGCCCGTGTTACCCGTTCGCGAGCATTTATCATATCGGATCCCGGGTTTTTAATTTCGGAATTGATTTTTCGCTCGATTTGCATTTTGTAATTGCAGTAGGCAGCGGCTGATAGGCCGGCATTATGGAGAGCGTCATCTGCATAAACAGAACACCAACGGACCTGAGACGGTGGCTGATGGAGTGTCATTAACGTAGCACGGTGGCGCGCCGGTGACGTCGGCGAATCCATCACAGTGTAGAGTGCTTGATGCCTTATTGAATTAATTTTTTTTAATATCGATTCCTGTTCAACAAAATGGAAATAGTTTGAACGAGTTGTTAGAATAAAATAAGTACCTAGTTCCAAAGGTTTTAAAAGTATTTTTCATTGGAATACACCCCTTTTGAAGTAATATTTAATTCAATGTTTAAATTATATTTTATCAAATGAATATAGTATAACAAACCTACACTTATATTGTACATTGCACGTATACCGAATCCACAGTAAACGACAACGCTGAAGAACCATGCTCGAATAGATGGTGGAATATGGATTGGTTTCCAACAGGCCAAATTATAATTTGGCCTGTCAAAACGGAATAAGCAAATTATCTATCGAATTGTTTTGTAGTACTCAATTTTGTTTCCTTTTTCTCAACACATCAACAACAACCAAAAATAAAAACGAACTATTCACCGTATCGAATCTACCTTGCACCAAATACCTCACGAAAACTCTTGAAGTTTTGCAAATGCACGCATCTTTATCACCCGTTTAATTTGCTAATCTGGCGATACCGTGGCCAAACTCGACATCAATCAGCTGTTGAGCCTACTCGGAGCGAATCAGCTGACCGAGACAGCGCATCCATCACCGGTCGGGGTTATTGAATTATCTGACGGATGGGGTCATCCAGGAGTTGTTTACTTTAGTCATTATCTTCTCCTCCGACCACGCTGCAAAACTAATCGGTCTGTCAAAGAATATTTAATAGCTAATTACAGCCGTTCAGGTTTGGTGGAAGTAAAACTGTTAAAACATTTTATGGTTTATTTATTAGTTTTTCTTGCTTAAGCCTTTTGTTGATTGTCTTCTCATGATTATCGGAATTGATTATGTTTGGAAAATCTGTTGCAAAATGTATCCCCAAAATGATATTACAAGTTCTTGTATCAACTCTCAACATTGTAGTTGTACAACAACATATTTGGTTGATTTACAACAATGTTCTAAAAATAAGCATGAAAAGTCTGACTAGAGTATTGACCAATCACTATTGCAACCATGGTTGGTATATTTATGCAGTTTAATTTTGTTTGTGATTTTTTTCAATGGCTTGGACTTTAAGTGTATATTTCTTTTTTTACAATCACGCATATCGCGAGTCGATTTAACGTACATTAAAAAGGACTTTACTCTTACTCTATTAAAGTATAGCCTACTTAATTTAAACAGCAAAAATCTGATAAGGAAGCTATTAAAATTATACTATTTTCCCTTGCCATGACGTTGTTTATTGCTTTTCACATAAATTTTATTCTAAAGGCTGTGATATATTTAGAACTTGAATCGAATCTACTCCTATCGTATAAAATACTATTTCTTCTTTACTTTTATAGGCTAATCATCCACGACAGGTATTAATCTATCTATATTAAAATCAAATTTGACACATAGGCTGTCCTCTTAACGGAACATTTTTCTCGGATATCTTCCATCTTCTATAATCCTCATATTCAGTTCCAATTAACCAGAGGTGTGATGTTTCCGCCTCTTGGCTGCGAGGACTGCCGACAAACCAGAAGAGAAGTCCGTCCCTGGTTCTGCATAATCAGTACTAATTGGATATTCTGGAGTACCGCAAGGATCTCAAATAGGTCCGACACTTTTCTTTCTTTCTTCTTCTTCCAGTTTTTATTTCTAGGCTCTACCTTCAAGATATGACCATTTTATTTAATCTTATATCAAGTTTTTGCAAAGTTCTGATACGCCAAGAAGTAGTAGGTTACTTTAGCGCATCGCTGTCTTTGATCTAACTTTCTTATATACACGGAGGAAAAAGTATCAGTGAGATAAGACTCAAAGCAATTTACCAAGCGTTAATAAAACGTTATAGTATCAACACAATTACAAACGACATTTTAACATACACAGTAGTTTGGTAGCTTGACCCTGTGGAAAGAATTTTTATTACATGTTCAGATTTGTTGATTGTTAATAGATCGAAAAGATTCAGACACTTTAAACTTAGCTTCTAACATAGAAAACCCCAAGAGATTACAAATACATAGGAGATTTGCTAAAATAAACAAATAAAAGCTAAAACAATACTTACTAACTTCGAGAAACTGAAAAATCCCAATTCTAAACGCAACTCTCACCTTAAATATAATTCGCTCCAGCTCATAGCTTCCTTAGCAACCTGCCGACTTTCTTACGGACGAGGCGCAAATATTACCGAGTGGCCAATAAATTATTTATGACGGCGCCATAATTAATGTTTGTGTGGCTAATTAATCACTTGGACAGGTGATCCGGGCGGTGGCGGCGGCGGTGGTGGAGGTCAGGCGGGCAGGTGGCTGGATGGTCGGTCGGGTTATGAGCGAGATCCCCCCCGCCTGTGTGATGTATGGAGTCGTGACCGGTAGACCCGAGTTTCGGTAAGTTTCGGGTCGTCGACTCGGCTACCGACTGTTTGGCTATCGGATGGTCCACTTTAAATTGGCCAGGTGTAAACTGGTTCTGGCAACGAAAAACTCGCTTGTGAGGATCCCTGGTGACGAGTTTTTATTTGTTCCCGATCTAAGAAGACTTCTGAACACAGACTGCAGTGTTTTATGTGAACATTCGTGTTCTACTTGAGCTGAATACATGAAGTTCCATTCTTCCTCCCAAAGAGAGTAAGATTAACAATGTTATGGTTATTACAAAACGCCGTATAAATAGTATGGTATAGACTTACAAAATATTAAGGACATTTGTATGTCTCTGGTATTCTACATTGCTACTTACCGTTCATTATAAACTTACAAAGTTATTTTAATGCTAAATACTTCGCATAAAATATTTTAATCACACATAATACAGCCTCACTAGGCGTTTGAAAGCATACTGAACATCCTTGGCGGGTACTAACTAGTGCAATAACATCAGAAGATAGTTTTAACGCTGACTTTAAACCAGCACATTTGCCAAATCAGCCATCTTGAAATGCAGAATGTCTGCATCTTCAAAGGATAAACCCCGAGTCGGATGTTCCACCGCGGATGTTAATTCCCAGTGTACATTAACAGTCCGGCTGATGACTCATATATTTGTCTCATATGCCACTGGCCCGAGTTCTCACGGCCTGGGAGGAATCTGTGACCCCACGTGGACATTATCGGTCCGTCGCCGGGTCTGATGGACAATTCGAGGTGCAGGAATCCTACTTGTCCCTGGCATCTGTGACGGCCCCGCCGCCGCTGCCTGCTCCCATCCAGCGCTTCACACTTCACATCTCCGGCATTCACCAGCTATTCCGACTCTCTTCGTTTCGGCGGAGTTATTGGTCGGGAATAATTTATATGGGTGGAAAAGACTCTTCTGCTTCGTTCTCACCTGGATTTGCTTACGTATTTGGACATTAAAGGAACTGTGATGTTAAAATTGTAATAAATAAAACATTTCTACTTCATCGTGATACTCTAACTGGATCTTCTGGAGTACCGCAAGGATCTCAGATAGGTCCGACACTTTTATTTCTTCCTTTTTCCAGTTCCAAGCTAGGAGGAATTCTTTTCTTGTTGTTTTTTTTAATTCTTTTCTGTTTGCAGGTGACATGTTGTTATGGTGGAATAACGTTATTGGGGATATTTTCGTTTGTAGTTTTTCTTTTTTTAATTGTTACCCGTACTTATAAAATGGATTAAGAATTTAGGGTGTTTATCAAAGGGTTTAATTTTAGCATTTCCTATGCCCACTTTATGTTCAATTTATGCATGACAATCCATAAATAACAGATTGGTTATCTATTGGTGGCATGTGTGCATAAAACCTCTATAATGGATTAAAGTAACAATTAAAGTTTTTTATTTTTATCATAAATATTAATTATCCTAAGATAGAAAATAACATAATCAATATATTTAAACTAAAAAAGTAACCTAATCTTATCATTATCTATTAGATATCTCGAGGTTAAAGTGAGTTTAATTTATCTCTAGTTAAAAGAAGACAAGAAGAGAAACATACTTTAACAACTATCATAGTACTGGAAATCGTTTATGGCTGTAGCTAAGCTTATCCTTCACTTATGGAACTATATGGAGCATGAACAGAAGCAGAATTTTTCAAATCCCGTTTTAACCAGTCTCCGTTTAAAATTCCGCCCACCGCATCGAGAGCCTTCCGGTTATTCAAATACCGCACGGTATCAGCACCGCGCCCAGACCCTGCTACCATGTACCTAGCCGAGCGATAGGGCCGCACGGAGATAAGTGAATGTGGAGGAAGTGCCCCGGGTAAGAGGTATGTAAATGTCGAACCTCACACGGTGAATGATGCGTATCGTCCATTAACATACACGGCCTCGCCCGCAGTGCGATTGTCGATACCACATACACAACATCTCCCCGACGCCACCGACAGACACTACCCTCCCTGTCAACATACACAACATCTCCCCACCGCCACCGACAGACACCACCCTCCCTGTCAACATACACGAAATCTCCCCAACGCCACCGACAGACACCACCCTCCCTGTCAACATACACAACATCTCCCCACCGCCACCGACAGACACTAACCTCCCTGTCAACATACACAACATCTCCCCACAGACACCGACACACACTACCCTCCCTGTCAGCATACACAACATCTCCCCACCGCCACCGACAGACACCACCCTCCCTGTCAACATACACAACATCTCCCCACAGACACCACCCCTCCTGTCAACATACACAACATCTCCCCACAGACACTACCCTCCCTGTCAACATACACAACATCTCCCCACCGCCACCGACAGACACTAACCTCCCTGTCAACATACACAACATCTCCCCACAGACACCGACACACACTACCCTCCCTGTCAGCATACACAACATCTCTCCACCGCCACCGACAGACACCACCCTCCCTGTCAACATACACAACATCTCCCCACAGACACCACCCTCCCTGTCAACATACACAACATCTCCCCACAGACACCACCCTCCCTGTCAACATACACAACATCTCCCCACAGACACCACCCTCCCTGTCAACATACACAACATCTCCCCACAGACACCACCCTCCCTGTCAACATACACAACATCTCCCCACAGACACTACCCTCCCTGTCAACATACACAACATCTCCCCACCGCCACCGACAGACACCACCCTCCCTGTCAACATACACAACATCTCCCCACAGACACTACCCTCCCTGTCAACATACACAACATCTCCCCACCGCCACCGACAGACACTAACCTCCCTGTCAACATACACAACATCTCCCCACAGACACCGACACACACTTCCCTCCCTGTCAACATACACAACATCTCCCCACCGCCACCGACAGACACCACCCTCCCTGTCAACATACACAACATCTCCCCACCGCCACCGACAGACACTACCCTCCCTGTCAACATACACAACATCTCCCCACCGCCACCGACAGACACCACCCTCCCTGTCAACATACACAACATCTCCCCACCGCCACCGACAGACACTACCCTCCCTGTCAACATACACAACATCTCCCCACCGCCACCGACAGACACTACCCTCCCTGTCAACATACACAACATCTCCCCACCGCCACCGAGAGACACTACCCTCCCTGTCAACATACACAACATCTCCCCACAGACACCACCCTCCCTGTCAACATACACAACATCTCCCCATAGACACCACCCTCCCTGTCAACATACACAACATCTTCCCACAGACACTACCCTCCCTGTCAACATACACAACATCTCCCCACCGCCACCGAGAGACACTACCCTCCCTGTCAACATTCACAACATCTCCCCACCGCCACCGATACACACTACCCTCCCTGTCAACATACACAACATCTCCCCACCGCCACCGACAGACACTACCCTCCCTGTCAACATACACAACATCTCCCCACCGCCACCGACAGACACTACCCTCCCTGTCAACATAGGATATGAGTAACGGCGCGGCGTCTGGGTGTTGTACTCGGCTCGTTTTCATCACCTACGTCGGTTTATGTACGGCCTCGGGGATTCATTAGTGTGATGAGATCATTGTGCGACTGTGCTTTACGACGTGTTCCTTATGATGGCTATAAACTTCCACGTTGAACGGGTTTTGATAGATTCGTTTGGTTAAGAGTCGGGCTTGAGGGTGAATTTTTTTATTGAGATAAAAAATAAAATACAATTTTTATTATGGAGCTTTGCATTTTTACTGTAGCTAACTAGCCATGTTCCGTTAAAGCGTCGGTGGTTCAAGTCAAGTTTCTAAAGTATCCAAACTAATATTCCAAATTAGAAACTCCTAAGTTATACAAAACAGTATAAGCCGTATTTGTGTCGATAAAAGTCCATAAAAAACTTCTTACAGCATACTATTTAACTCCTAGCAAATATTGGCCCTTTCTTGTGGACGTAGTGATCTAAATTTCAAGGAAATTCTGTACTACTCATCGTACAATTAACTCATGAAGATCGGACCAGTATTTCCGTATACCTCCGACAGTAAAATGTAGCATTGCAACCCCTTCCTTACATTAAAATAAAATTATAACATTTCCATCTACTTCCCAACAAAGCGGTAACGGTACAATAACGGATTACATTACTGAAACAATTCCAGTTCATTTTTTTCTTCAAGCAGTTAGTATTAATCATGCCATTTTCCACTTCCCGACGACATTGCCACTGCCATGCCGAGTGCGGTGAAAAATCTAACCTTTCCATTCAACATAAATAATGAATGTAAGCTAGAGAATGTGTGAGAGACACCGTCTGGTAATTAGCTCAGTGGTGCGACTGCGTTGTGCTTGTGCTGCGCCATACAAGGTATACGCAGGCGCAGTGGGGTCGTGCCGCGCATGTCAACCAAAGGCGGGACGAGCCTTGCGATATATAATGTCGACTATGAATGGGGATGGCGTCCCCATTGACAAGGCCCATAGTCCAGCTTGGATGGCCTTCAAAGGCGTTTCCTCGGTCGAGGCATACATATGAAACAGGTGGGAATTATGTGGACGTGTGCTTCACTGGTGGTAACCTTATGGGCATTTTCCTATTTGTCCTGGTGTTCTTTCAGAAATAAATTAAAACCCAAGTTTGATATGATTAGATTTACGTTATACAATTCAAAACCATCTTCACTTTTACCAACCAATCTTTCAGATGTGTCCTGATTATAAAGTTTCGTAGATTATAAGTTTTGAATCATTGTAAGCAATCTATGAATGACACTTTATGTAAGTCAGGTACCTATGGTACCTTATTTTGTACCCTTATTGGTGCAACTCCCCTATGACAAGCACCAAGTGTCGATCTTGGCTCAGCCTACAGAAGTCAAAACAGGTTATTCCCTTATCGGATGCAATAGTGGTTGCTATAAAAGAAACACAGTAAAGGGTGTTGTAACTGGTTTTCTGCCTACTCTGTGTTGACACGTTATTGCTCTACGCAAAAAGGTATACGGGTCTTTGTGAATAGTTGAGCTTTACTCGAAACTTTAAAGCAAATACTTTTAAAATTATCTTCTTTAATTTTTCATTCTTGTATTTTTTGTTTTACAATATTGTAAAAAAACTATATGATCTGTTATGATCGCAGGCAACCATTTATGTTTCACATCAGTTTGTAAAATAATCGTTTTCCCATTTCCTCAACAAGCAAAATTTTTGTCCAATCTCAATTGACCTATCAATCCTTAGTCAATCCTAATTCTAACTATATGACCAATAAAATAACGTTAAACGGAAAACTCAATTATTTCTTTATTTGGAATTACCTAATAGCAGTTTTTAGCTGTGGCTTCAACAAGACATGATTTTTAAGAAATATTTGTTATTACAAAGACAATTGAAAATATAAAAATTTTCACGGTTTTAAACATTTGCAAGTGTTAATAAAACCTTACTCATAATCATCGTCACAAAATTATTTATTTATTCTTTATTATTCAAACATTGTTAATTCTTAATTAATCCGGCAAAACTAAGAAAATTATATGACATGCGACGGTTACAAGTTTAATAGTGTTCGTATAAGAAATAAATCCAATACTGTGAAACTCCAGCACCCTCCGAATTAACATTTGCGAAAACTTTCAAATCAATTTTTTTCTTTATCCAGGCTTCCTCAGAGAAGACACATTCTAAGCTAAGAGTTTTCTGCATATCCTCCTTAGTAACAACTTTCTAGATGTCAGGTAACGCACCTCCCATACTCCCATCAGAGAGGTGGAGACCGTTTCTCATCGGAGGCTCAATGAAGATCCAGCGACTTGTAGTCGTGTTGTCACTTTTTCCCGACAAGTGAGCGTCAGAATGCGGTTCGTATCAGGGTTAGTGGAGTGTTATTCGCACACGCGCGCACGTACACAAGCACACACACACACGCACACGCAGGCACCGCACAGCCATCAATCACTGCTGTGCGTACGTGCGTCGTCGATCGCATTAATGTTTATAGAATATTTGAGCCTCGACGTATGTCGTAATGATGATTGTTACGTTCTCGTAGACTATCAGAGAGGCTCTAGGCTCTCGGTGTCGGACGAGATTGAATTCTCGACCTGTAAATAAACGAAAGTTATCAGGATCCAGAGCGAGAACAGATGTGTAGGGTACAAATTAACGTAGGTCTAAACGTTTCTGCGACTAGTTGTTTATAAATGTTGATTGCAAAAATTAAATTGTACGAGACTATCAACTAAATAGTTGATATTTAGATTAGGTTAAATGATTAGGTTAGATTAGGTCAAATGATTTTAACCTATTCAATTTCATCCAGGTAGTCAAAATAGACTTTCCTCAAAGTTACAAAAATTTTTGAATAAAATACTAAAGTATTATTTAAAACAAGATGACTTTGTTAAAAGTCAACATTTTTCAAGATGTTGTTTTAGTGCTTGTGTTCGGAGCTTGATTTAAATAAGATATTAATTCAGTCTCATAATTATTTCGATAGTAAAGAAATGCTAAACTAATTTAGTTTTTTTTTTTAATTTTGTTTAATAAAAACTACGAAAATTCTAAACAATATCTAAATTTATTTAAAATATAACTCTACAGATAACGGATGTAATGTAGGTTTGTATAATGAGATTATTTGTGAATTACAATTGTAAATACATGATAAATAAGAAGTTTGATAATGCATTTAGTTATATTTTATCCTCAATTTATCGTTGTATCAGTAACATTGAAAATGTCTTGAGCCTCAAATAATTAAACTACCAAATTTTCAAATACGAATGTTTCAAATTCCGTCAATATTAAACTCAGAAATCTAGTTATGTCAATTGAAATCGATTATGTTTATTAATCTTTACAACATAATACTGTAAAATGATGTACATATGACTTCATTTCAACCATCAAATATATTACTGTAAGTATATAGAAGGGAAATGGTTAGAGAGTGGGGAATCAAGCTACACACTAAGAGTGAAAGAATGAAAATTCACTCTTTCAGAGTGACTTTTTAACTCTTTGAAAGTAGGAAAACCGAGCCACTCTGAAAGAGTGAATATTCACTCTTTAAAATAGTGAACTGGGGTCATTCTTTGAAAGAGTGAATATTTCCACTCAACGAAAGAGTGATTTCCACTCAACGAAAGAATGATTTCCACTCAACGAAAGAGTGATTTCCACTCACCGAAAGAGTGATTTCCACTCAACGAAAGAGTTATTTCCACTCAACGAAAGAATGATTTTCACTCAATGAAAGAATGATTTCCACTCTAACCTAACCTATCAAATGAAGTCTTCTCACAATTACTCAAAATAGGTACACATACAAAATAAAATTAACTAGTTTATTTTGTGTTGTTCTTTGATAATGTTTTAGGCTACATTAACTTAGTTAAAATTTGTCCTTTATTTTGTTATTTATGTTAATATTATTCTATTAAAACCTACTGAACTGAACCTCGATGATAACCTACAAGACAAAGTGTAGAAAGGTAAGGTGGCTTTGCCTTCATTTTAAGTGATTCTCAGTCTTGTATACTACACAATATCCTGTTAATAATAGAGTATGTTTGCATATAGAACTAAATTACTTCATCTAAACTTAAGTAGTTGTGCTTGCTAACTATTGAGGAAGGAAAGCTTCTGGAAAGAGACGCCGTGACGTGACACCGATGCCGAGGAGGAAGATTTTTTTGGAGGTGAATGCTTTCGATGATTGATTTCAGAGCTGACTTGAAGTTTTAGCCATAGCCATGCAAACACACAAAACGTTTCCCAATACTTAATATAAATAACGCACATAAAATTGTCCCGGACCCGTTAAAGATGACGGTCTTCTGATTCTGTAAGGAAATCACTCTTTGATAGAGTGACTGAGAAACCATCTATTGAAAAGGTGAAAATCCATTTATTTAAATAGTGGATATTTTCACTCTTTAGAAAGAGTGGAGGTTTTCTGTTCTTTCACGAGTTACTTTTCATTCTTTTGGAATGAACACGCATTCACTCTGAACAAAGAATGACTTTTTCATTCTTTCCATTTTAGCGTGTAGACTACGCTGTAGATACCCCTTTCCTTGTAATCGTGGAGTTACAACCGGTGACTACAAAGTAACCGGTGCATAGATGTATCAACATCGGTTGTGATCGCCACTGGAAAGTAACCGTTTTAACACGAGAGCGGTGCAAGTAAAGAGAGTCTCGTTGGAAAGTTGGCTCCTAAAAAGGCGGTGAGCGATCGGCCGATCCACTTGCGACTTGTCCGGCAGCTTCGTAAACACTGTTCTATATTTGACGATTCGATCTTCTCGCCTCGCTTGACGCTGGACGCTACTGTGACGCTACCGTGACGCTACTGTGACGCTACCGTGACGCCGCCGTGGCATCAACCACTCTGGATGGATTCGGTAGCGTTGTTGTTGAGTTATAGACAAATCAAAACATATTATGTGTTACCATTATTTAAGCCTTATATTTATCTAGGCGTCAGACCATTGAGATGGTCTAAGCGCAATATTTTGGCAAAATGAGAAATCAGAGATTTTCGTTCTAACAAATAGCGCGTAAACCCCTAAATTTAAATCAAGAACTTATTTTAAAGACAATGAAATTATGTAATATCGATTAGAAGTAGATTTTGAACAAAGGTATTAGATTCAGTGAAAGATACCAAACAAGCAGTAATTCAAGTATGGTTTTCAAGATAATAAACCAGTATAAAAAAAGTCTCCAATAATCCACAGATTTGTATTCAAACAATTTATAAATATTCACTACACACATTGAAAACTATATTAACGCCGTAAATTTGTTTTCTCGTAAATGTCTGCTGATGAACCATTTGGAAAGCAACGTAGTGCGGATATTTTTGGCTTAAGGTAGAGGCCCACTTGACACAAACAAAGAACTGTTCATCGGCATATTTTTGCAACAGCCGACCACGTGGTGGGTCCCCAATGTTCCAGCGGCGAGTTCGCTCCGGTTCTCCCATCACCCTCCGGCGGCGCCGCCCGGTACCAAGCAATATCGCCCATCCCCGGTCCATTATACGCAGCGCCACTTACTGTCCGTGCCGTATTGACTCATGAGCTCTCAATATCCCTTTTAATGTTCCTCGTTACCCGTGCCCATTACTGGTGTCTGTCCCGGGATATTTATCGATTGTTTTATACCCGTCCCGCTCCACTCCGCTCCGGACGGGGCTAGATCAAACCGTAAACCAGTCATTAATGCTCATTAGCTTCCTGTCTGGCGTTTTATAGCCCGTAAACCCGCGGTTTACTTTACTTTTTCTTTGCACTTATGGTAAAGTTCGCCACCGTTCGGCTGATGAGCCGGCCGTGTTTTTGCCCCCTTTTACAGCCGCTGTTCGGAATCCGCTTTTAATTAAATGAAGCATTGCGAGGATAGTGATAATTACGGGTGCGTTTTATGAGATAGTAAATCCAGACGTTAAACCCTTACGGGGATGTGATTTCTAGATATGCTTTGGTTCGAGCATAAGTTTAATCGGTCAATAAATTTAAGTGCACTGTCAATATTAGTTTGACATACGGTATTTGTTTGTTTTGGTTCGGGGGAAACTTAAATAGACTGAATATTTGGATTTAAACTCACTATTGGTAGTAAAATAATGCACTTCATATAGATTTTTTCAAATTACAGCTTAACGAAAGACTTGACATTTAAAACCATTATTTATGAACGAAGGCGATGGCTTATGGAGTATGAAGTTAACAATAATAATTTAAAGATTCCCAAACTGCTCAATATTATTTACAACGTTGGGTGCGAATTTGTTGAATTCTGTACTCTATTATAAGGAAGATTTGCGCTCGTGTTAATTCATTGGAGGACTGCACAATTATTTACTGAAAAAACCTTTTTACACTTTTCTTAATAATTTTGGGCAAAAAATATTTACACAGTTGATTGTTTAAAAAATGTTCTCATCTTAAAAGGATATCGTACTATTTTACTATCGGTTAAAATCACAAGTTGTGAATTTTTCTAATATAACCCAGTTTTAACCTTAGGCCTATCCGGTACTACAAATGTAAGTCTTTCGAAAAAATTTTAAGACAAATCCTGTGTAGAATCTGAGATTCATCCTCCAAAACTTCATTGAAGTACAGCCTACAATAATAAATCAAATACCCTGCTTCTATAATGACTATAAAATAAGACATGCATAGGAGCGCAAAAAGTTGAAAAAATGCAAAATTCGCGCATTAGGCCGGCCCGCGTGTGGCGTGGTCGTCATTACAGGGGAATGCGCGACTTGCGCCTGGTGCGACCTAAAACTATTTAAATGGCCGCTGTCCCGAGTCATTTATTTTGTCGTTACCGACAAGGGTTCCGACGCCTTTTAATTACCGCAGGAGCAGTTGGCATTTTGGTCCGCGCCAAATAAACCAAGTTGTGCAGTAACTTGAGATATTAATTGCTCCTGAGCGCGGGCAACATGCATCGCAATACCTCATTTTCGCTTTACGGCCGCGGCTTTGTAAATGTAACTATAAACTGGTCCGTCTCAAGAAGGGGTTAGAGGCAAGTAAAATTTATATGACGCTTTTAAAAACGTTAGAAGCAACTACGTAAATAATAGGAGGAAATTTTTTTCAGTAGTAGTTTATATTCGTAGAATATTAGAGTTAAAACCTATGATGGACTTAAAGTCATTCAAAATAGGAGAGAGATAGTTGATGGGTTTTCCATATCGTAACACTTTGATTCTTAGAAAAATGGATTTATAGAACCAGCAGGAATAAACCTTGAAAAATAAACTAGCCAATGATAAATATTGATAACTAGATTACTTGTAAACAGATAGATTGTTAACATATCCTTGACTAATCAGAAACTAACACTTGTATAACCGAATTATCGACAACCCCAGTGATAAAAAATAAAAATCATAATCGACGAAAGTAATTTAATCATCGGAAATCATCATAATACTTGACATAAAGAAAGCAAAGATTCTACACAAACATTAGCGCAATTCATACGACATAGTTGCATGGTTGCGCCATCAATCCGGAGCGACTCCATTAGCGGACGTGCTCTACTCGAGCGGCTACATAGAGCAAGAAACGTCGGTGACCGGTGTAATTTAGATGTATGCGGATGACAGACGCGACACCGCCACCCACCGGAGTGCTCTGTGTATTCATTACCGAGCTGGGGGCAATAAGTGTCAGGGATCGCTCACCGCGCGGCCACCGCCACCGACGTTGCTATCCGCATACAATCTCCGACCGACGATACAATCGGTTGTAAATTTACGTAAAACGTCCAACCAGCCGAGCTGATGCCTTTTGTTCCATTGAAATCGCATCCGATAGGGCTGAGTGGGGCTAAGAGACGAAGACTCGGAGGACAAGGGGGTTTTTGCAGTGCTTGTCGGTTTGACACAAGTATGATGGTTTTAAATGTTTTTGAATCCTATGAGTTACGTTTTGTGATACTTTTGTTTGGATAAGTTGAATTACATGATTTTTCGGTTTAAAATACATCACCAAAACTATAGAGGATCAAAATTGCGCAAATATGACATAGTTTACACATTGTGTAAACTAAGATTATTTAATAGGTTTTCAAAATAGCCACTTCTAAATCCTTGATGAAAACCCCGCGTCTTTGAAAATACGCCATATCCAAAATCCTGCTTTATAAACGTTAATTTACTACATTGTAGTTATGTTTAAGTAATAAGGTTTTATTTAGCAAAGAGAATCAATGTATTTATTTCATAGAAGGAATTCCTGTTTACTGCTCCCAGAATAACTTCAGTCGTACCTTTGTTCTCCAGAAAAAAACCCATAAGAATCATTGCAAAACTCAAGTTTAAAGAGTCGAGATGCTTTCCGGGAACTAGGATTGCTAACACTGGCTGAGCTGTATATTCTGGAAACTGCGCTCTTTTGCAAGTTTAAAAGTGACTTAGTGCAGGGCAGTAACGTCCACAGCCACCATACAATATCCAGAAATGTGTTCAGAACAGGTTGGTAAGTATGGCGCGCCTACCTTCTCTGATGGTTGGTGTCTACATCCTCAGTAAGGTCCCGGAAAACATTCGATTTGAAAATTGTGAAGCAAAATTCAAATAAAAATTCAGACGGTATTCCATCGAACGTGTTCTACTCGGTGGACGAGTTCGTGGATCACGCATCGGGGGAAACATCGGCCTGAGAGGGAAATTATCTCTTCATCTCTCTGTTGTGCAGCTCTAGGTCGTCTTGCATCGCTGCAGCTCTAACATTAGTAAAAAATGTAATTTGGTTATTTTGTGTTTTAATTTTTCACTTTGAAGCATGCACTGCAATACATGTATTGTCCAATGGCAATACTATTACTTTAGAAGAGTTTCAAAGAAGGAGGAATATCAATTAAAGCATTTCAGAAGCAAATTTCAATATTTCAAATAATTTTTATTATAGGCCCATAAGCCGCATAACACCACGGCGTCGGTGCGCGTGGGCAGCTGAAGGTTACAAGTGGACAGCGACGGCGGCCATCGTAGTCTCATCTGCCCACAAAAACCGCCCTTTGTGCGCCACTCTTTGTCACTAACCAAATTTGATACGAGACAATACCCGGGGCCGCACACGCTCCGGCCGCCATCGCCATCGCTGCCCACCAGGCGGCGCTAGTGCTGCGCTCCGCCTCCACTTACTAAGTACGGTTACTTACTTATTCTGAATATGTTTTTGGATTTTATTGTTTAAAAATCAAACTCAAGTAGGCCTATGTCCAGGAGAGTGTGCTTGAGCCGATGATTCATTTGATCACTGCTAATTTGCAATTTAACGCAAAATGTTTCAGAGACATCAACGAATGGAAGCACTGAAGTCGCGGTTCTATCTATACGAATGCACAACCAGAGTTGGTTGAAAATAAAAGAATCCTTGTTCTAATATAAATTCATGCTGTTTTTATAACAAACCTTTGAGAAACTTAAAAACATTTAAGCATGCTTAACAAGAAACACTTAATTGGTCATCCAATTAGTTAAAGTAGTGTATAAATATAGAAATCGTAAAATCTGCTCATACATGATCATTAGTTTTCATCATAAGGGTGTTCAATTGTTGTACACCATAGTATGTGTATTTATTTACAATTTAACCCTTAGCCATTACATTACGTGAAAAATAGGTCAAGACCACAATCATGATTTTACCAAACAACGAAATTATCAGAATGAAATTTAGAAAGTTTAGAATACACAACTGTAATTATTTTCATAATTTAGGCCTACATAGTTTAGAAAGCACGTTTAACGAAAGGTAGCACATCCTAAGACTCTTCCTTAAACCAATTTATTTACATTGCCCTAGACTTCGAATGTGAAAGCCCCGCCAGGAACAGATCTGAGACGGTCGTCATGTCGGTCCTGTCCGGGCCGGGGACAGCGTCCAGGTGACATAAAGCGATTGGCCACGGCGCGCTCGCTCCTCTCCTCATGAAATTACTAGAAAATTGACATTTTGTTGGGCGCGTGACTCCGTTAGCGCGTGGTCCTGCACGCGTCTCGCGGTCGCCGCTCGTGGCTCGTGGACGGTACTGCGCAGACAATTACCTCCAATTGTAGACAACACGTTGTTATCCCCGGCACTCTCTGGTTAGAGACGGGGCCTAATGAAGATTGGGGCTGTCGAAAATTCTCTCGTCTTTATTGTTTGAATTCCACCATACTGTCAAATGACAACATCAGTAATCCATAAATGTTGTTATCTTGTGTTTATCTATGTCATTGGTAAAGCTTTGATCCAAACATTTTGCTCCAGTATCATGCAGATTCAGTTGCAGTATATATCGATAAAGTGACGCCTCCACGGGGACCTCCCACGCCCAAGACCTCCAGCTTGACATTGACGACCTTGTCACTCGGGGCCATTTTGTTTGGCCAGTGAAAGTCCTCGTAATTAGCTTCAACAAAAGAGTGCTGGGAACTCGCGCGAAGGACTTCTCACCGTCAACCTTGGTGACTGCCTCCACCACTCGTGCCGTTTCCACTTGCTCGCCACTTTCTTCGTTGACTCATGACTGTCTTTGTTCTACTGTCATCCTCCAGATCTCGTCACCTGTTTGTTGACTATGTAAACAATCAGGGGTGGCCGATTGACAGCGGCCAATGTTGTTTCAGTCCAGTTTGAACACCTGTCACGAAAGAATGGCTTTTGCAATGTTTTTGCAGGATTAAATCGTTGTTTTCAGATTCCTCAACTAATAGCTTTTGTGGTTGCTATCTAAAAAAGAACGAGTTTTAGCGTTTTATTTTATTTTCCCTTTTTATTTGCAAATGTGATTTGTGTAACGTCATTTTTGTAGTCGCGTATACATAAATCGATCTAATTGAAGTCGGCCAAAATACTAAGATAGGCTACTCGTAAACTGTGGTAATAATAATATTCGGTTTATATTAAATTATCAATGTTTTCTCATTCTATCGTCTCTTGGATGATAATGAACAAAAACACAAAACTGAAATGGAAAAAGGAACTATACAGCGGTGCGATAGTTTCAAATTTCAACTCTAAATCAGGCCTAATTGCATACAGATGGAGTACCTTGACTACCAAAAACCTGAAATGATTCACAAGTCACAAAATTTACTTATTTTTAGCCACCAATAAAATTCAAATTAAAATTCTTTGTTTCTTTAGAGTGACAACTGTACAATTGTATTACAGCAGTCATGTATTATGGTTTAATGGTTACATTTTTTTCATTAAGGCGTTTTATGATATGCCATGTCAAAAACATCTAAGGGATAACCGACGTCTGTAGAAACAATTAACAATTTTTCCTGTGCGTGCAGATTTATACTACACTCTTATCATCATAAAACTCCCCGGACCACTACGATACATTTCAAACGCAACTTCCCCAAGAGTGCATGTGACACCGCAGCGACCGCTCTCCTAATCCCCGCCGCGGCCAACGGTACCCTCCATGATCTGGGCATCACCGGGCCTCGGTCACGCCGCGACGCGAGGGTGTCCCCGTCACGCTCACGTCACGTGACCACCTGACGTCACGCCGTCGCTGATCACCGGACTGTCATTACCATGCGATTCTGGGTCGCCCGTGCCGTCCCGTGTGTGGACCCCGTGGCGCAGCTTAGCGGCGGTCAGGCGGTTTGTTTTACAGCTTCTTCCCCGGCCTGATTACGCACCGGTGACGAAGGGATTGGTCACGTCACAGATGGGAGACTCCGGCGCGAATGGGGCGGTCACCAGCGAAATGGACCCGGTCAGAGTGAATCTATCGGATAAATGTTTCATAGTAAAATCAGCAATTTTACTCAAAGAACACAAATATCACTATGGGTGATAAAATATTTCAGAAACTTTTAGACGAGCTAACTTTTGCCAGTAAAGTAGCGTTGGTGACTCCAATTCCAGACCAAGTGTCAAGATGACTTGAGAAAATTATCATTCATAAGTTGATCGAGTGTTTGTAAGATAACTTCTGAACACGTAAATTTAACAATGTTCAAACAATGTTCAAGTGAAACAAAACGTTAGCCGTCAATAATTATTAAGCTAACGAAAATTAATTTTTGGAGTGTTAATTGTATAGAAATATTATGCATTTAACGTTTAACATCTTTAGGATTCATTTTTGTATTTAAAATTTCCAATTGTTAGATGACAGAAAACAAAGGAAATACATATTATGGCTGTACACTTATTATTGCATTTATTTGTATTACTTGAACTCTGCAACCTTTACTTAGTAGGAATGCTCAATTTTATACTTTTAATCTAGTTGAAATGTTAACTAAAATTGACAGAACCGAGTTATTAACATTTTTGGATTATACAGTATTTATCACATGATATTTTTATAAAACTTAAAAATATAGATCAATATAGAATTAAAGATATAAATAAATTTACAACTTAATATCAAACAAAATATTTAAATTTATTAATAAATAAAACGTTTTATGGGAGCTTAGATAGACAGTTTTCAGGGAAATACGAATGTATAAAAAAGACTAACTTAAAACTTTTACATTCCCATTGAAAAAGGAGAAAAACTATAGGCCTAATGTGGCTTATATAAACAGTCTGTCATATGATATCACAATGCTTTGTTCCTACAGGAAGGAATTACAGTACTATAGTCTAAACCATCATTCCTCGACATAACTTCCTCAGATAGTGTCACAAGGTTGGCAAGAGAAGTTGATTTCCCTACAAGTTGTTATCGTATCTTACTGGATATCAACGGGAAGTGCAGCTGTTTGACACAACGTTCAAACGTGTTGCCAACCGAGAAAAAAATATATAACGGTGCTAGGTTGGCAGTTCGCCAGACATTATAATCGCGGTGTCATACCTGCTGGCCGTAAACACGTCTCTTGTAATAGATAGTATAGATAGAATTAAAATATGACTTAATTAAGGATTGTTGTTATTATAGTGTGCTATATTTCTTGAAAGTTGCTGCGCTAAAAAACTATACTATACACTATAAAACCAACTATACTCTTGCTGTAAACATGTAACTCAGTGTTTAAATCATTTAGTATCAAAGTGTTTTGAAAATCTCATTATAAGTGATTCCATTTTTAAGCATAACTTATGGCCTAAGCTATTTTTTCTACTTCGTGAAAGTTTGTTCTATAATAATAATAATAATCCTACAATAATCGATTCAACAAACGAGCTTATCACCATTTATGGATTTATTACGGGGTTTTTTATAGACTGATCTTAAATTTCAATGATGCAGATTTGCATACTCCTATGTAAAGAAGTCAACAAAATAGTTCACAAATGTTATGTTTTCAAAATATTCAATAATCTTTATATTAATAAACAAATTTGTTTCTTTTCCTGCCCTTTTTCTCAGCTTGTGCGCATCAGAGGAGAAATCCGCCCTTACCTTCAAAAATGTAGTGTACTGTATATGAACAGAAGCTCATTATAATTCATATCGGTTCCCAGGGATACCCATACAGCTTTAAAGTTTCAATTTTAATCTTATGGGAATACTCCATTGATTACTAAACAGCTGTTGCAATAACAAATGCTAACAAATCATGAAGATCATATGTTTCAGTTATACAACATTAAAAAACTTATTGGCTCAAGATCAACTGAATTTTTTGTCGAATTTCGACCAGTAGTTTCTACTTTTGATTAAGTATTGATTAGGAAAGATTTGTTATTGTTGTATTCTTAGCTATGAACAGCAACATTCAATCTCAAAGGACATTCAATTGTATTACAGTGAAAAAAATTAAAAAGAAAAACATTGGAAACTATTGTTGTGTGTATTAAGTATCTGAATATATATTTGTTACATATGTATTTCTAGTAGATTATGCCGAAAAAGGAAGTTGACTTAATTTTTGGTGTATCATCATAACCTAAATATTTTTGTTTAAACTATTAGATTTAAAACCCTTTTAAGTATTTTAAAACATGTAATTTTTCAAATATTGATAATTTAAAAAGATTATTTTAAGATCAATTAATAATGATAATAGTTTGATATAAAAAATTAATATGTAATTTGGAGTTGAAATTAAGATAGTAAAGACATCACTAGGAGCAAAAGTGGGTATTTTTGGTGAGCAATCTAGTTTTTTAAAACGATTAAGCATTTAAAATATAGTTTTTCTTCGAAACTTAACGGTTTTTTATTGTTATGCGGAATTATACTTTTAATCGTTAAAATAATAAGTATAAAGTTGTACTTTTGAGGTTATATTTACCAAGTAAGTAATATGCGGTGTTTACATTTCTGTTATTTACAAACAATACTCTTTATAACGTTCGAATTTTAAAATTATTCATCTCAAAATTAATAAATGAATATACTTAGGAAACAATTTTAAATGTACCTTACATAAAACTCATCCCGTTCAAATCATCAAATAATTATTACAACTAAGCTAAGTTTATTTCAATTAAAATTAAAACGATTTTTTAACAATAACTTGAAACATAATAACACGATATGACGGTCAAATCCACTTCCATAATAATATATATTCACCATGACAAGGAAGTTTAAGGCATCACATATCCGAACGGTTACTCGGTGGTGGTTAACCTAACAAATTTACTTTTCAATTACCCCCGCAATTATCCGAACCAGCCGCAATGGCGCAAGTCCATAACATGAGCGGTCACAAATCCGTCGGTCTATCGCGAGTTTCATGTATTTTGCATAATCCCGGCATCATTGCGCTCAAAGGGGCCGTGCCATTACTGCCAAGATGGCGTCATTACTCGGTACAATATTATAACGCTGATGAGAGTTATTTGACGACAATCCCACCGAGCCCCGGGCCTCCATGAATGAACCTTGGCTCATCCAGAGCTCCCGGTTAATTGTTGCGGTCAACAATTTGGCTTAAACGCTCTAAATGCGTAATTTTACACTCGATTTGGGACGTTTAAGTTTTTATTCTCGTGTGGGTCACCGGAGAGTAACCGTTTATATCAAGTCGGTTTGTGGTTGTAGGTAAAAGCCGGGTTCATTTGTTTTTGCATTAATTCAGGTTGCAGATGACAGTTGAAATGCATACAAATTATAATATCGATTGCCTGTTTAACCTTTACCTGTTCCGTAAATTATAATATCGGTTATCTCACGAACTTTATCTGTTAACAACGACTTGTGTTTATTATTATTTAGACATTTATTTGAAGACTTTTTCTCAAAAGTTCCTTCTTATAAGGCTATTTTATGGCTAAGTGTATTTGGAACATGAAGACAATTGAATTGAATAATGGATAGGGCCTATAGCATTTATATTTAAATTATTCCTATTCAAAGTTATGGGAGTTATAGCGATTTTGTAATCGCCAGCACTCAAATATTTTGTTGTTTAAAAACATAAAATGGTCAAATTAATTTTTACATATTGCTTGTACTGGCTAGTACTAACATTTTAGTAAAAACAAAAAACAAACAAAAAATTTAAACTTTTAACTTAGGTCTATTGGGAATTTTGTAAGGACATAATGCACTGTATTCGTTATTTAAATGGGATATATTGTTATATTATTTACTTTGCTCAGCTTTATATTTTAGGGCCTATCAATTAAAAAAATGTATAAATACCGCTCAAGTTCTATATAATTTGTCCATTGTCCCTGTTCTAGTACTTTAATCTTTAGTGCAATCAATTCAACTAAGCCTAATTCAACAAATCACATCTTCTTCGATACAGAAAGTGTAAAAAACACAACTGAATGTGACTCGGACAAAAAAAATACCTGTGCCAAATTTTTTTGTGATTAGCAATGAAGAAAACAGTGTATGAAAATTCCACAAAACCTTGATTGGAAAGTATAATTCTTTTGAATATACATTACCTTAATGAGCATGTTATCCCTTGGTTCCTTATATTAATAATAAGCTTCACATAGAAAAGCTATCATCTATACCTAAACAAAATAATATAACTACATTTTTTTACTTTTTTAATTCAAATTTTCACAATTTTTATATCCGGAACTAACAATAACACTACTCTCTCTAGTCAGCTTTTTACTTGCAAACAAAACTCTCGTCTGAATAGTTAGTTCCCATCTCAGACGACAGAGCGACGAGAAATAAACAGTGAAAGTTTAAGTTGAACAATGACTTTTGTGAAGTGTTAAATATGTGAGAAATAAACACATAATTCCAGGGGTTGGGACCTCCTCAATAACAAGGTTATGGAAACTGAAAGATTTACTGTAATTAAATCGATTATTTTTCAAGTAGTTATTTATATTTATTGTTGTGTATTTAGATTAAATGTAATAATTAATGTTAACCGCTTAGATTTCTTCTGTTATGTAAGTAAAATATTCTGTTTTACTCTAAATTCAAATGATATTGTTTGTATAAGATTTCGTCAATCCAAAAATGTTTCTTTCATCCAAAATACCTTCATTGAACGATTAATATTGTCTATCTATGGTTGTTATAATATTAGCTCTCATTTTGAATGTATCAATAAGAATGTCTTCGGGGGTTTCTTGTGAATTATGCCAGTTCTTAAAACAAACACCTTATTGGCAACACAAATAGACGCGATATTTTTTATTGACGTTACCACGGATTTTTTATGGCAACATAATGTTTAGAAAGGCAAATCAACATTCAATTTAACACCGTGAAAATGCCTATAAACCTAAGTGTAATTAGTAATAAAAGGGTAGAATTAGCCAAACATGGTCAGAAGCTACAGAGCATGAACCGTAGCGGCCTAAACACCGTAAAACTGGCCATGTTAGCACCCCGTGGGCAGTCTCCAGAACCATGGACTGGCAGAAATAACCACAGTTGTGATAATAAAACTCGTTTATATACCTAGTCTTTGCCTTAACATATCATCATATTATAAAAAATATCAAGTAATTATATCACCTGGGTCGGTAATATTCAATCAAAGTTGTATCCACACATTGTGTTTAAATCTAACGAGTATTTTAACTTCATAACAGTAACCCTACGATTTAAATTTGGTACAGAATAGGTATATTAAATAATATCTTCAATCACAAATTTGAATACTAGTGAGAAGACATCAGATAACGTGTTTATATATGTTCTAATTCTCTAATGTGATGCATCAAAAACAAATTTATGTAACTAATAAAATAGTAAAGCATTATTTATTTATTTATAAACCTTACAAAACTGTTATATTTTAACATTGTATATTTTAATTTTCATCTACAATCATCTACCTACATTCACTGTTGCGAAAAAATACTGCATGCATGGTAAATAAGAATTTTAGCTGTATAGAACGCACAGCGTGTTTCTATAAAAACTTGACGGGGTAGACCTAACTTTATATTTCAACGTCAATCAGATTAAATCTCCTGTCTTTATTCATAAAATATTCCATTTATAGATATTTAAACAAAACAACCATAAGAAAAACATAAGAAAATGAAATCTAAAAAACTGTTTGCATATTGATATAAAAATATATTAACATGTTAACTTCGCATGTCGAAGTTGTAATACAAACGCCAGAGTTAATTTATTTATTTGTACAGTAAACAATTCAAGTGACTGTGACAATATGTCATTTCTAATTGTCCGTAAGGGCCTTCACTATCGGCCAGTGAATGGAATGATTAGTGTTGGGCAAGCAACAAACGACCTTGTGGCACCTAACAAGTCGCGCAACATAGGAACTATTATTGCTTGAAATCATTCTTGAAAATGACAGTAGCTTATAGTTGTCCGGTTTAGTTAAGTAAAGTTTAATTGTATATACACACATCATGTTTATAAATTTGGTTCCACTGATTTAGTTTCGTTATGATGATTTTTATGTTCAATTTTTTTTTGAAATTCTAAATAATGAGCCCACATTTATACAAGTCATTAATTCTTCTTTTATTGCTCAGGATACACTCGATTATGTAACTTATTGATGTTACCTATATCTTCCCACTTGCTAGTAACCTAAAATGATAATGTAGACAATTGAGCTTCACCAATTTGGCAAGGTATTAAGAAAAAAAGGTATTTTTAATAGACTTTTTTAACATTTTCAGATTAATATTTTATACATTTTAGTTTACGAAAAAAATTAATAAAAATGTAAGTTATCAATTGACTGTAAATACCAGCTAAAATAAAAAAACCCTCAAATATCGTCTTAACATATTAGAAATCTGATTTTTAATGTACACAATCATCAGTAGGATGGTTTTTTTTATTTTAATATTTTACGTATTATTTTTTCACTTATTATTTAATTATTTTAAAGTCTTTTATTACCAAAAATATATAATATAAATTAAACGTTTTTCTTATTTTAAAAATAATTTGTGTTTTTTGTTTTTATATTTTTTATATTGTTTTTGTTTTTTTCTTTCTTCAAAATATCTAACGTTTGTCATGAGGAAATGGGTCTTAGTAAAATAATATAGGTGTTTTAAAGCCATGATTATTTTTAAAGAAATTTAACATAAAGATGCTTTGTCGAAGTAAAATGGTGTGGATTTAGGTATCTAAACAAATTTAACTAGTACACCTACGGAAGCTGTTTTTATTGAATGTTGTCTTTTCTAAAGTTAGAACACATGTTAAGTATCCCAAACTCAAACTTTGTGAACTTTTAACCCTACTTACTCAACTGAAAACGTTCAGTTTGAATGAATCACATCCTAAAAGATACTCACTCTCGGTTCTCTCAGAGGAAAACATATTATATTAATTGAAAATATTAGTGTATGAAATGAAAAAAAAGTAAATAAAAACTATGATGATAAGATTATTTTCTAATCATTAGTTTCACTAAACAAACACTGACTATAAGTAAGTTAGGAGGCTCGAGTAGGAGACTTCAACGCTAGAGTTTACTGAAGAGAGGACATACACCGAAGACGTTTACCGGGTAACATTCACGCACAGAAGATTTTTATCCATAATTTCCATTCAATTGGTCTTCTTCGTCTAAGTCTCACAATCATGACAACAAACCAAACTTAAGAAGATTAAATTGAAGAAAATAAATTAAAAGGCATAAGTTAAAAATATGTAATAACTCACATCATTGTCGTCAAGGTAGCTGTAGACTTCGAGTTTGTCTAGGCGGATGGTGCCCTGGAAGGGGTAGATGAGGGTGCCCTGGGGGATCTTGGCGTTGGTCCACACACTGACTCCCACGTCGGGGCCCCTCTTCTTGGCGAACCCGGGGGTCAGCACGAGGGAGAACTCCTGCGGAATCAGCACACACGTCTCCATAGTCCGGTCGAAGATGAGTCAACTTTCACAACACAATAACGACGGACTAGTCAAACTGTCAGATCATCGTTATCACTAGGCGACCTTGATGCCCACTATCGCCGCACGGAGCTGCTGCTGCCTGCCACTGCGGTGCGAGACTACTGTGTGAAGTGCAAGGTCGAGCGGCACGTGGGGCTCCCCGGCGTCTTGAGGAGGAGGAGCCTGTCTCAGCCAATCAGAGTCCAGCTCGCCTCCCCGTCACGGCTCCTCAGCCAATCAGCTACCTCCATCGCCACAAACGGGTAGCCGCCGTCGCCGATAGCTCGCCTACCGTTTCAATGACCGGCCGCTATCTACGGTGCGATCGACCGGGGCCGGTTCTCCTTATCGAATCTCTCTGTTTACAATAGGGTCGCCCGTGGCACTCCAGATCGATGAATCGGACTTCAAAAACAGATTACAAAATAATCTTCCATCTACATTTAATTTGTTCGCAAATTGCGGCCCGCTATCTTGGCCATCGGCTCCCGGTTCCGATGCGGTTCGTAATGAACAAAAGGTGATTTATGTAAGAGGAAGGAGCGGCAGCTCTGGGTATGACTTGCGGCACGGCATGATCTATGGGCTGCAGCCGAAGAATTAGAACCCGGAAGCTGATATGACGCTTCAAAGGAGTAATATTTTAACATTATTGATAATAGATATAAACTAGTAACCAACATACATGAAAGACAAACTAATAGTAATTCTACAAGCAAAGAATAAGACAAAGAGCTACTATTAGATCTGCTGGACTGTTTTCGGAGTCTCAAAATGGCTTCAGTAAATCAATCACTTTCTCATAAGAAGCCGATGCTTGCCGTATTTTAAGTTTATTATGAACTAGCTGTTGCCCGTCACGGCTTCGCCCGTGTTGAATTTGTTTTTAATTTCTTTTTAAGACCTACGAAATCTTCTTCCTTGAGATATTAATATTAATACATTAAAATAGTGTGAGCGGGGCACCTATGAGCAAACAGTAACGATCATGTCAAATATTAACCCAATAGGCCATACATAGAGTATTTTAAGTCGAGTGGGGTGGAACCCTAAAGGACTTCAAAAAGTATTTTTACAAAACAGTTTCTTAGTACCTTTGAGTAAAGAGGAGTGTCCACGTCAAATTTTAACCCCGTAGGATCTATGGTAATTTAAAGGTTCTTTATTTAAAGATGGAGCCCTAAAGGGAATTTGCAAAATCGTTTCCTAGTGAATGTCCCTGAGTAAAAAGGAACGTCCATGTCAATTTCCAACCCCGTAGGTCATAGAGTAATTTTTAAGTCCAGTGGGGTGGAGCCCTAAATGAATTCAAAAAATATATTTCCAAAACAATTTCTTAGAAACTACCTATGAGCAAAGAGGAACATCCACGTCAAATTTCAACCCCATAGGCTCTATGGTAACCTAAAGGTTCTGTGGGGCGGAGCTTTAAAGGAAATTCGCAAACTCGTTTATTAGTTAATGCCCACGACCAAAGAGGAAAATCAATGTCAAATTTAACCCAGTAGGCCATAGAGTAATTTTTAAGACCAGTGGGGTGGAGCCCTAAAGGACTTCAAAAACTTTATTTCCAAAACCGTCTTTGTTCAATTTAAATACAGTAATACATGAAGCAAATCACACCCCATTAGTTTAATAAGTTAATTTCATTATCATATATTTTCAATATTTGTATTTTAGATCACATGTCATGGTTTATAACATTCTTCACTCTTGTTTTGAATATAACTCCATCTCATCTCTTTTTTCAAGGTCATAATTCCTTTTTAATAGTTTACCTCAGGTCCTTCGAGTATTTTTATTGCTTCCCCTCCAGTATCAACTATCAAGTGTCTTAGTGAATAGTTATGAGTAAAGATGACCGTCTATGCAAAAAAATTAACCCTGTCGGCTCTATAGTAATTTTGAGGTTATTTGGGGCATAGCCCTGAAGGAAGTGTATAAATCACTTTTTATTGAGCACCTATGACTAAAGAGATTACTCCAAATTTCAACACCGCATTCCCTATAGTTTATAGATTCGTTGTTTCTTTCAATTCGTATTGTAATTGGCCATAATTGTAACATTATATTGTAATTTCGAAGACATGTGGGGTGGAGCCCTGAAGGGATTTTTATGAAAGAGTTTCTTAGTGAGCACCTATGAGCAAAGAGTAACGTCCATGCCAAAATTCAACCCTGTAGGCCCCAAAAGTAATTTTGAAGTGTGGGGCGAAGCCCCCCAACTTCCATTTCAAATTTCAACCCCTTAGGTCATCTGGCTTTTTATATTCGTTGTTCCCTAGATTCATATTTAAAATTGGCCATAAGAATAACATTAGACCAAAATTTAAATCGTGTGTGGCAGAGCCCTCATAGAATTTTGCAAAACAGTTTATTAGTGAGCACGTACATATGAGCAAGGAGGAACGTCCACGTCAAATTTCATCATCATAGATCATATAGTTCTTAAGATTCGTTGTTTCCTAGATTCAAACTAAAAATTAGCTATGAATAACATGAGATAGAAATTTTGAGGTCTTATGTGGTGGAGCCATGATGGAATTTTGCAAAACCGTTTCTTAATGAGCATCTATGAGCAAAGAAGAACGCCCATACCAAATTTTAACATTGTAGGTCCTATAGTTTTTCAGATTCGTTGTTGCCTTGATTTGTATAAAATATTGGACACAAGAATAATATTAAATGGAAATTTTGAAGTCTTGTGGTGTAGAGACCTGAAGGAATTTTGCAAAATCGTTTCTTCGTGAGCATTTTTTAACACAGAGGAACGTCCATGGCAAATTTCAACCCCCTATACCCTATGGTTATAAAGATTCGATGATACTGAGTTACTGAGTGAGTGGTATTTGACACAGGACATTAAACCTAACCTAACCTAAACTCTAACTAATAAACATTTTACACCAGTTAAATTGTTTACAAAGATTAAAATATTGTCATATGGTAACGTCATCCTTTAAATGTATTATTTCACTAACAGCTGATACCTTTGAATCTTCAACAGCTAATTACATCAAATCTTTGAAGTCGTGTGGGGTGGAGCCCTGAAGGAATTTCGCAAAACCATTTCTTAGTGAGCACCTATAGGCAAAGAGGAACTTCCATTCCAAATTTCAACCCTGTAGGTCCTATAGTTTTGGAGATTCGTTGTTTCCTAGATTCCTATTTTAAGTGCTCCATAAGAATAACATTGTAGCGAAATTTTGAAGTCGTGTGGGGTGGAGCCCTGCAGGAATTTCGTAAAACCGTTTCTTAGTGAGCATCAATGGGTAAAAAGGAACGCCTATACCAAATTTCAATCCTGCATGCTCTCTACTTTTGGAGATTCGTTGTTGCTTTGGTTTGTATTAAAAATCCCCCATAAGAATAACATTGTAACGAAATTTCCAAGTCGTGCGGGGCGGAGCCCTGACGGAATTTTGCAAAACCGTTTCTTAGTGAGCGTTTTTGAGCAAAGATGAACGTACATGCCAAGTTTTAACCCTCTAGGCCTTATAGTTTTGGAGATACTCTGATACGTGAGTGAGTGGTATTTGACAAATATATAGTAGAAGATGAAGGGTGATTGTAGAATGGTTGTGTTGCCTTGTGTAGCTTTTTTACTGTCTTAGATCAGCTGGTTCTTTAGACAGGGCTAGGTCCGATCGACCTCTCAAGCTGTTGATTACGGTTGTGTCTTGTTTGCGGACAGTCCAGATTGCGGACAAGGGCAAAACCTTCCATATTGCGGACAACCCAAAAATGTAGTGGAATGCACTAATTACTAATTAGTGCATTCCACTATTGCATTGTAACTAGTGCATTGTAACTAGTTATTGCACTAGTGCATTGTAATTAGATTTGTCCAGTTTGCGGGAACGTATTTTAATCCTGTCATAAAAACCATTTACCCAAGGAAGCAGGTAGTAAACGCACGCTGTAGGTGTTTGTGTTATTATAATTTTTATTTCATGTTGTACAAAATACAAGCGATTAAGGAGGGAGTAGAACTTTTTTCTAAAATGGGAGCTTCACTAGAAAGGAAATTGAATATTTTGATAAATCAGAATATTAAAACTAGAGCAAATGTCAAACAGTTATTACGCCATAACGTTTCTGAGGTTATTTCAACATCTAAAATTGACATGTTAGAACATAGTTTGAACCAAGAGCAAGACAATACCATGAATCTTTCATGTAGCCTGGCGGACAACCGTGACGTAACACCAACTCACTCCCCATTGGCTGTGGGGAAAGGAACTTCAATCCATAAGGCAGTGGCAGAAGATTTATCAATGAAATTAGTAAAGAAGAAAAAGAATGAACATCAACAACAACCAAAAATGTCTTCACCTCTGGGAAATGCCGGGCCATCAAATATGTTGGTGAAATCCTACTCACAGTGCGTAAATTCTGATGCAAACCAAAGAAGCCATAACGACAAAGGGAAACCCGTGCAGTTAAATAATAAATCTAACATTGAATCAACGGCTGCTGATGTGGTAATTGGCTCTTGTGGTGCTGACTGTGGCTTAAAATCGGCAAGTAAGCACAGTTTAATATTCGTTTCAAGACTCTCTCCTGACACATCAAATGAAAAATTAACAAATTTTTTGGGGTCTAAGGACATAACAAACATTGAATGCACTGAGCTGAATACGAAATTTAAGACGTACAAATCTTTTAAGATTGGTGTTCCTGAGCGTTTTGCTGTGAACGTCCTAAGTTCGGATTTTTGGCCCGAAGGTGTCTTAGTCAGGGAATTTTTACCCTCAAGGCCTGGTTCCAACTCGAGAACACCCCGAAACTCTTTTTTAGGCCGAACGTTCTACAGCTCAAAGAAAACATAACCTCTAACAAACCTTCTAGGCCTGCGGATTTTGTGAGGTTAAGAAATGCTGAGGTTAGGCCTATTGACTTTAATGTTGAAACTTGTGTTTGTGTATTCGGTGTTCTAAATGTACAGAGCATTCGTGGTAAAGAATCTATCCTCTCTGTGTTTGTGGAGGAAGAAGATATTAGTATTTTAGGACTGTGTGAACACTGGCTCGTGAAAGAAGAAGTAGAGTTTTACAGCTCTCTAGCCAATCTTACCTTGGCCAGTAGTTATTGTCGTAAAAACGCCTCATGTGGCGGTGCTGCTATTTACATCAATAATGGCCTAGATTTCTGTGTGTTAAATGTGGAACTGTTTTGTTCAGATTTTGATTGTGAACTTGTAGCAATCCGTGTTCCTAGTCTTGATGTGACTATTGTATGTGTTTATTTCTCACCAAGCGGAAGTTTTAAAAACTTTTGTGAGCAATTAGAGAATTGCCTGTTGTTTCTGGAGCGTACGTCTACCAATCTGATTGTAATGGGAGATTTTAACGTCAACTTTATTGGAAAACTCCCGGAAAGGCCTGCTCTTCTCAATCTTTTGAAGGCCTATGGACTTTACATTACAACTATGGAGCCTACCAGAGGACCGTCATGTATCGACAACATCGCAGTTAACCTGAACACCTGGGAGTGCCACACCACTGTGACGGAGCCATTTGTTGCGGACCACTCAGCAGTGATTATGAGGTGGAACACTACTCCAACTGTGGTAAGTCCTCCATTTAATTCTTGGCATGCTAGATATACATTTCATTCTAGAAAGGTTGATCTATCAAGGATTGACGAGTTTAGAGGTGCTTTAGGTACTGTAGCTTGGCCGGAGTATGAAATTGATTTTGAAACATTTTTTGTTAAGCTCAAGTCCATTTTTGATGTTGTTTTTCCTTTAACAGTTAAGCCAGCTAGGTCAAAATTGATAAAATCCAGGCAAAACATATCAAAATCTAACTCTAGCTCTGACTGGTATACACCTGAGTTATTTAGGCTTAAGAACACAATGCTTGCTCTCAAAGACAGGTTCAGAGCTTCAAATCTGGCCCTTGACAAAGAACATTATTTAGCTGCTAAAAGATTATACAAGTTAAAAATAGTGGAGGCCAAAAAAGAAGCAAATGTGAATCTTATTAAGTCTGCTAAGAATCAATGCAAGGCAGCGTGGAATATTATTAAGTCAACGACCTCTAGCTCCGTGTCTCATACACTTCCACATAGTCCTGATGACTTTAATGACTTTTTTTTATTGAGTCTGTAGACGACATTGTAGGCAACTTGAGGACAGAGAGGGACAGACAGTGGGAGTTAAATCTAAGTGTTGAGGCTCCCCTTTCATCATGGAGACCTACTTCGGCTGCTGAAGTTGAGCGCATTGTGGCTAATTTTAAGGCCTCAAATAGCCCAGATTTTTATGGAATGTCCGCATCGTGGCTGAAACAGGTGGTAGATGTGATATCTCAGCCTCTGGCCTCTGTTATCAACATCTGTCTGGAGAAAGGCTGTTTCCCCCAGAGTCAAAAAATAGCCAGGACTGTGCCTATCTACAAGAAAGGGGACCGTAACAGCCTTAATAGCTATAGGCCAGTTTCCATCGTACCTATTTTAGGTAAAGTTATTGAGGCCATTATCCAAACTCAGCTCTGTCAACATCTGGAGAGTAACAACTTATTTTCAGAGGGACAGTTTGGCTTCAGAAAAGGTCGATCTACCACGGGTGCAGTGAAGGCTCTGGCGGACTTGATTGGTGAGGCTTTTGAAGCTGGTGATACCGTAACATTGACTATGTGTGACCTGAGTCGCGCCTTTGACTGCGTGGACCACAATCTGCTCAGTAAGAAGCTAGAGAGTCATGGAGTGAATAGGGTGGCACTGTCCACAATTAGCTCATACTTGTCTGGGAGGCAGCAGGTTGTTTCAGTTGAAGGAGCAGTGTCAGGTCCAAGAGATACAAAGTTTGGTGTCCCACAGGGATCGGTGGTTGGCCCTCTGCTCTTCTTGGTCATGATAAATGACTTGGATAGGAGTGGGAGAGTCATCCTATTTGCTGATGATACTACTCTGGTATCACGGGGACCACAGGTGGATCAGTCACGAATAGGAGCTGAGCAGCACCTTCGAGAGGCATCTCACTGGTTCGAAGATAATGGTTTCCAACTAAACCAAGCAAAGACTCAGTCTCTTGTGTGCAGTCTTTCACTGAAAGCCCCTCATGACGAACCTGCGAAACTTCTTGGTTTTATGATGGACAGGAAACTAGCATGGAAAGACCATATAGACCTAATCAGTAGTAAACTCTCTCGGGTTTGCTATCTATTGCTCAAACTTAGGCACTTTATCACTGAGCAGTATTTACTAACTGTTTATCATGCCATGTTTCACTGTCATGTTAGTTACGGCTTGCTGCTGTGGGGCCACGTACCTGGAGCGGAGGAGATTCTACGCCTCCAAAAACGCGCGGCTAGGCTTATCACCTTCAGTGATCGCATTGCCCATTGCAAGCCGATATTTGCAAGGCTCGGCATACTCACCATCTTTAGCCACTTCATCCTAGTCTGCGTACTACATGTCCTGGATAACTTAGAGAGCCTCTTCCCCCGAGCAGCGATCCATGACCACCACACAAGACATCGTGACCATCTAGATGTGCCAAGGGTTAGGCTTACGAGAACCCAAAAGAGTTACTCTGTTGTGGCAATTAAAATCTTCAACAAGCTGCCAGAACCTATCAAGCTTCTGAACAGGAAAAAATTAATTAAAAAGCTTGTGCCACATCTGACAACCAAAGCCTACTACTCCCTTGAGGAGTTTTTTGAGGACAACCTTTTGGACCTGAGTTAGCTGCGTAGCCTGTCCACAGCCTAAGTACTAAGTAATAAGTGGTTTGTGTTTTTTTTATGTAAATGTATGTTTGTGGTTTTTTTTTTACATTATGACGCCATCAATCCCCTCATAGGGGCAACAGATGAAGAACTGGTAATAAGTAGGTAATAAGTAATTGTTTACATGACGCATATTGAAAAAAATTAACAAAAAGGAAAAAGAAAAAATTAAACAAATCTAATAATTGTTACTAGTAAGTGCTAAGGTTACTTAAATGTATATACAATCTTTAATTTTCTTGGTTTCTCTTTATCAAGAAAATTCATCCTAACCTAACCTAACCTAATCTAACCTAACCTAACCTATTAAAAATATGTAAGTGGCTTGGCAATCTCAGAAGGGGAAAAAATTACATCATGCACCGAGGCCTGTCCGCAAACGGACAGGGTCGAGGTGCGCCGATGGTCTGTCAGGATCATAAAAACCAGGGTCGAGGTGCGCCGATGGTTGGTTTGGGTCTCTCGGGAGGCAGGGTCGAGGTGCGCCGATGGTCAGTTTGAGATTTGCCTTCAATTCGTTGCTTGTTCGTGTTAATAATCATTATATTTACTGTTTACCAATACTGTATCAATATTTAAAGTCAAATGAAGAATAGCAATTTGGTATGTCGTGCATATGCATTTTTTTGCACGAAAAACATTTGCTCATTTTCATCAGACTGCATGCTAAACAGCCATTTTCTGGCCTATTAGTCAATTGGTGTTGAATTAGTCCGAAAAATGTGGCATTTATTGTAGCCAACGAGGTTAAAAGAATGCTCAACACATGCTAATTTTTGTCACCTGTCGATTTGCGCCATTTTACCCATAATAAACCCGCTTTTCGCCCTAGTGATAAAAATAACTATTTATACAGGGGTTTTCCCACAGTTTAAATAACAACATACCGTACCTAAAATTTGTATTTAATTTGGAATGAATTAGTAACAGTTTGGCCGCAAAACATGGGGAACAGGACAACCGACAGACCATCGGCGCACCTCGACCCTGCCCCTCCGAGGGTCGACGGCAATCCGCTATGGAATTCCCTGACCATCGGCGCACCTCGACATCTCCCTCCGCAAACTGGAGTCCTCCCACCCCAAGGGCCTTGTTTTTATTTATTTATTGGCAATGAACGGCATACGCCAGTATACAAAAAAAATTACAGTTAAATGATACAATACAATTCATCAATAACACATTTGAACAATAACTTACATTAATACATTTCAGCATTCAAGATGACATATTAGAAGAAAATTTACTTTCAAAAAAATTACATGCAGAATATGATTATGAACAAGTGAAGACATATTTCTTGAGTGAAATTATTCCAAGCATAACAATACAATAATATCAGCAAAAATACCAAGATAATAATTACAAGCTTCAAGAAATTTAACATGTCAAAAATTGTCAGAGAGACATATTGCAAGACTTTGGCATTGATGAGGGCAGAATTTACACTTAAATATGCTTGACTAGAGACAGAGAGATAAAACATATTGAAAAATGCAACAGTAATAAATATTTCAAACAACAACAACAAAAATATATATCTCAACAATAACAGGCTTATATAGTAACAAAAACAACAATAACAATCAAAATACAAGCAACAATAAATTAGGTATTGTATTCACAAAGATAGAAAAATAGACTTCAGGCGGTAACTACTGTCATTGAAAAAATCAAAGTGTGGGGAAAGCAGGTTACCCAGTCTGTGCAATCTTGGGATAACACCGTTCATTTCATAATTTGTTGAAGCGGGGCGTTGCCTGAACAGATGGGGCACATCCAAAAAGAGCCAATCCTTCAGTTCATTTTCGGGGGGTTGTAAAATGTCCCCCTTCCATCAGGTAAAAAGAGCCAGCTCCAGCCAGCCGTGTTAATTGTGTAATCAGGCAGACATAATAGGATTATCCCAGTGCACCTGAGTAGGATTCGTTGTTGCCAGCACAGGCCACCAAGTTAGGCCTACATGGATATACAGTACCAGCAAATGCGTAAGACTTAAAAGAGTGCATTTTCCCTGTTACAAATCAAATACCTGGTGGCCGAGAAACTGCTCAATAAGACCAAAGAATTCTTTGTAGTCATAGTAATGTCGGTCACAGACTGTGCGCTAAAATGCCAAGCCCGAAAGACTCTTTTCTTTAAGAAGAGCTCATTCGCTCCGCTTACTCACCTCCTCGACAAGTTCGTGCATTATTTTATATTCAGCGACGATTAATGGATGTTGTGGAAACTTTAACCATTCATTAGCCTAATCTGCACAACTGTAAAATATGACAAAATTCTATCATTGAACTGTCAAACTCATCTATTTCATCCATTTTAACACTTAAAAGTACTAAAAAAAACTTAAATTCATGAGCCCTCGTTAACACAACAAAGCTGAGAGCGAGAGCACTGAACTGATTGAACGAGTAAACTTTAAATAGTGACAGCCGCCGCGGACATGCTCTGCGCATGCGCAGGCTGCTGACTTAGAGTGCTTTGGAAAGAATATACCTGACTTTAGGAAAAAAAGCATTAACTTTCTAATTTAATAATAAATGTAACTTAACGCTTTTTAAAATAACTTTTTTTTAAGATAGAGGCCATCAAAATCTATTAAAATCAATATTTAACTCAATTTTTCCCAAAATTTAACTTCAATTAGTCAAATTTTTAAATCCTGTATATTTCAACTTCTTACCTATTCGGAATATTTAGTTCCATCTTGAATTAAATATTCCGTATTGTTAACATCTGGTTCTCAAAATTATTATTAATAGAGCAACATTAGATTCATTATATTAGTGACGATAACATTCAAAATAAAATAAAACACAGTAAATGTCGAATAGGCTAGTAAACTTCTGCTTCAGTGATTTCAAGGCTTGAATAGCTGGCTCATTTTGGATGTGGTCCGGGGGCCAGTCTTATGCCTCTGGCTCATTTTAGATGTGTTTGGAATGCGGTGCAGGTGGATTGGCTCATTTTGCCAGAGCCCAACAGATGTTGTGACCGTGTCCGACCTGGAACCCGCAGTTCGATGAGGGCAAGCAGCGCAGGGCAGTCCACCTCCCCAACAAGTAGCCTCCGAAGAAATGTGAGGTCATGTAGTTGACGTCTTGTTGACAGTGGACGAAGGTCAAGCATCTCCTCGATTTGGTTCAGTGGCACCTCCTGGTACTCAAAGCCCAACCTGACACCAATGACTCGTACAAATCTGTCCTGGAGCTTCTGCAACCGCCGAATTTGTCCAAGTTGATGAGGTGACCAGATGAGACATCCAAATTCAAGCACAGACCTCACCAGAGACTTGTAGACAGCAGTCATCGCATTGATATCCAATCCTTTTCTTGCTGTTCTGATAAGAAACCCTAAAGTGCGGGTGGCTTTACTAACGATATAGTTGATGTGGTCTTCAGAGTTCAAGTTTGAGGATAGGACAATGCCCAAATCCCGCATTGTCTCCACACGCTCCAGAGGGGAACCATCCAGGAAGTAGTCAAAGACGATGATATCTACAGATCGGTTGAATGACAAGACTCGACATTTGCTGGCGTTCATTTTCATGCAGTTCAGATGACACCAATCTTCAATTTTAATCAGAGTATCCTGAAGACGGCGACTGTCACTAGTGGAGGCAACAGAAGTAAAAACTTTGATGTCATCGGCGAATAACAGGCAGTCCACAGATATGTAATCAACTATATCATTCACAAACAAGGAAAATAAGAAGGGTCCTAAGTGGGGCCCCTGAGGCACACCTGACGATGCCTGGAAGGGTTGAGATGTAGCTCCAGCCATCTTCACTATCAGGAAACGATCCGAGAGATAGGAATCAAACCACCGGAGAAGACTCCCCAAAATCCCATAGGCCCTCATCTTAGCAAGGAGGTGCTGATGACTCACTTTGTCGAATGCCTTAGTGAAGTCGATATAGATACTGTCAACCTGGTTGCCTATACGGAAAGAGGATTGAATGTAGTGCTCATACAGCGCAAGATTTGTAGTAGTAGATCTTCCTCGTGTAAAACCATGCTGTTCCATGTTCAGGATGCTCTTGAAGCTGAAGCTTACATAATCCAATACCAGGGACTCAAAGACCTTACCAATTGCAGGTTGAATGACTATTGGCCTATAGTTCTTCACATCGGCAACATCATTCGACTTATGAATAGGAACAACATAACTCGTCTTGAGGCTATCTGGAAATATTCCGAGTTTCAGCAGATTATTGAAGATGGCTGTGAGGTGAGGGGCGAGAAGAACACTGCAGTGCTTGAGTACATTTGGTGGTATTAAATCAGGACCAGCGCTCTTGTAGGGATCGAGTGAGGACAGTTTTATCTCAACATCACGCTCCTTCAAAATACACTCAGAGAGATTGACAGAATTATCACAATGGTAGTCTGGCGGAGGGCAAAAGTTATTTGAGAAAACTGATGAAAAATGGTCTGCAAACAAATTACAAATCCCTTCGGGAGCAGATTCAGTCATGCCATTGAGATGGTAAGAGTTAGTGGTCTTTGTTGAGCACTTCGTACTGTTGACGAAGCCCCAGAAGGCCTTCACATTATCTTGCACATTCGAGTTAACCCTGGAGATATATTCAGCATAACACCTTGAGCTCAAATCTTTGCACGTTGATCTTAAACGCCTGAACTCGTTACAGTGATTTAAGTTGGGATTTTGTTTATAGTTTCTGTGAGCAATTTTCTTTAACGCTTGTTTACCCCCCCCCCCCTCGTAAAACCAGACATGTCCGCAAACTGGACTGTCCGCAAATAGGAGGACACCGTTGATTACTTGGTTCGAAATATTCTTAAAACATTTGAGACTAAGACATTTTCTAAGACCATTGTTTGTGATCAATATGAACTGAACAAAACCCTCGACTGCAGTCTCTCCTATACAATAAAACTCCTCATAATAAAACAACTCATAAAATTCATTGTTGCAACAGAAACAAACTACAGGTGGTAAACATGAAATTTAATCTAAGTGTTAATGTACGGTCAAGGCCGCAATTTTATGTCCGAGTATTTGCCAATGTTTCTGTTCTATTGAATATAGTTTTGATAGTTTTTAAACATATATGTTTTATGCCAAACATGTTTAATCATTCAAAATACCATTTACACTGGCATGAGTTTTCAATAACTGTGTAAATAAAAAAATATTGCCTCTTTCACCTCCCTGCACTGTGGAAACTCATTTATTATACCTGAGAGGGGGGCACCGAAACTGCGATCCTCGCCCGGAGGCCACCCCCGGGGGATGGTTAAACATTTGGCAAAATAGAACTACTATGGTTTTTGGCAGGCGGTTACTGAACTAGATTTTGGGTGCATTTCTGTAACCCACACATTTAGTGAAAGTCAGTATATCAACTTGTTTTAAGCTCAGCTCATTAAATTTATCATATGAACAACTGTCGAAAACATGTTTTTATTTGTTTTTTGCTTTTTGGCACTTCATTTGAGTTTAGCCGTAAATAGCTGTCTATCTGGATGAATTTCAATTTTGTTCATACATATATGTTAGGATGTGAATTAAATACAAATAGTTCCGCATCTGAGCGCGGGTTTCCTCAAAATATGATTCAATAGTAAATTACGTAAACTTTAAGAATAATTTTTTACATAAAAATTTATTTTAACTTCCACTTTCTCTCTTGTCAAACAAAAGTTACCTAAATTGCAAAAGCTAAATTAAATATTTAGTATTTTAGGCATTAAAAAAGGTTTTACAAGATTAGTAAGTTTTGTTATATCATTTTAGAAGAAATAAAAGTAAATCACCAGGTTGAGGGTAGTTGTATGCGCGAAAACAGTATTATTAGTTTTTCCAACAATATTTCTAATTCCAACAATTACACGGGCAATCCTTATTATACAACTTGAAAGTATCTGGTTTTTTTTTTTTTCTTTAAGTGACATGAGTGCGATGACGGCGAAACATTGCAGAGCCATTACACCGGACGCTGGAATCTCCGCTGGACCAACCGCTGGGCGAAAATCGCAGTTTCGGTGCGCCGACCTGGGAGCCACCTGGAGCTCACTGCGCAAAACACTCATCCCTTCTATAAGTAAATGCCAAAATTAGAGAGACTGGAGGCAGGTAGTCCCGACCCGTCCTAATCCTTTGTTGACAAAACACCCCCTATTGTAGCGCGGCCGGCCGGTTCGGCACCGGAAGGCCGCCCGGGTCTCGGGGAATTCTCAGAATTTCGGCAACTGCCTCAATTATCCAATAATCGAACCAATGCACGTACAATAAAAATTCATGGACTATGTGTTGCGTGTTGATTAGACGATTATAACAAAACTTGAATCATAGTTCTACGATGTTTAATAACCATTTTAAAAAGGGATAATCCTCAGACAAAATAGGAGTTACACCTTAGGCAGTGGCCAAAATTCTGAGAATCCCCCGAGACCCGGGCGGCATTCCGGTGCCGAACCGGTCGGCCGCCATACAATAGGGGATGTTTTGACAACAAAGGATTAGGACGGGCCAGGACTACCTGCCTCCAGTCTCTCTAATTTTGGCATCTACTATACCTGGCTCTCCGCATACTGCGCAAGTGATGTACACCCCCTAATAGGAGTAGATTAACAATTCCACAATTTATTTTGTATCCATGGATAAGGGACATCAGATGTTATAAATTGTTTGAAATACATGCTAAAACCATATCTAAATAGGATTTAGATCTGGGGAAAGTCATGCAGACACTGTGTTTGACGTTGTGCGAGGTTCACTTTAGAAATGTTCGTATTGACCGCCGCAAAAATAAATTACACTGTCCTTATTTCCATCTCCAACAAGGTTAAAATACAAAAAGTACGTATTGAAAAGAATTTCTAAAAAAACTGCATGTGCTTAAAAAAATATACTATTCTATTATAATTAATTAATTTTAACAAAAAAATTATTGTTCTCATGATGCTGTTATATGCGTTTTGCAATTGTTAACAAAGTAATATTAGTTTTTTTTTTTTTTTATATTCTACAATAATAAAACCAAACGTAACGAGAACACACTGGTCTTTTTCTGTCGGTCAGGTCGTGTTTCAATTATATAAATATTAATAAATCTTAATAAATCTAAAACTAATATTTTTAAACTTGTTATGAATTTCAATAGTTTTCTTCTTTCTTTAATCCGGCTCAGAATTGTTTTAACTGTCTTTGGCATTGTTGACTCTATCAAAATTACAATTTTAATAAACTATTTTGACAATAACATAAACGATTTCTAACGAAATTATCGTGGTGTACTTATGTTTTAACAATAACAACAACCAAAATACATTGTAACACCTACTTTGTAAAATTGTAAAATTTGCTAGTTTAATATGTGGTAATAATTATTCTCCACACTTTAGTAGAAACATTCGTTTCCATACAAATTAATTGTACTGTTTATCCTGAATCTAACCTAAATCGAGCTCCTGCAAAATTGGGATGCAACATAAATGTAGCTTTTTAATTGCATACCCTCCAAATACAGGAGCTCAACATTATAAATCATATCTCGCCAACAATCTTGTGATATCGCCCCCGTACACCGGGTTAGAAGACGGCCAATTATATTGCGAAACACTGTGTACACTGTGTATTAACCTTTATAATAATAAATAGTAGGCTAATTTACCTTATCGTCTTCAATCCTGTAGTAATTCTCAAACGATTACTATAGTTTCGAGGTTTACTACCTCATTATCAAATCGTCAATTATAAAAATATTATTTCAGTGTTGACCAACTACAAATGTGTAAAATGTTTTTTAAAATATATGTGTCAATTTATGACGAAGACAAGTTGTTCAGCACTGAAATGATATTTTTATAATTGACGATTTGAAAATGAGGTAGCGTTTGAGAATTACTACAGGATTGAAGACGATAAGGTAAATTAGCCTACTATTTATGAGTCTAATCAATCCAGGAGGCATTAACATGAATGAATTAACCTTTATGTATCCCCCAACAAGAAAATTGTAAGTAAAATAATCATCTTGTGGCAAATTTATATGTTGTAGTATAGAAAAAAACATTGATTTGCATATCAACCGATTGTTTCCGATATATTTTAGCCAAAAAGAGGGTTATACAAATGGTTTAAAGTTATAACAGGGTTGTAAAGTTGTTGTGTAATATTATTTTCATAACGTAAATCCACAGAATAAATACCCATTCTAATATATCTTGTTAGTTATATTTCGTAAAACAATTATACCTAACACTTTAATATTTTTATTTAATCGTTAAAAAAATTATAAATTAGAATATAGCCTGTGGTTTATAAGTGATTCTGGCAAAAAAAAACCTGGAACTTAAGGGCTTTAAAGTGAACATATTGTTATTTGTTGCTTGTTGGAATGACCATTTAAAGTAAATAAAAAAATCTATGCATAGATAATGAATTGTTGCACGATAAGTTAAATTTTTGGGGTGTAAAGTATTACAGGCTAAAGTTTTTCATATCTTACTTGGAAAACCGACAGCAGTTTGTTAGCACCAATAGGAGTAATGTCCCCATTTACCAATTACAATTGTAGAGTCCCTCAGGAATCTGCTTTGTTGGGTCCGTAACGATTTCTTGTAATGGTGAATTCCCCAGATATATAACTCTAAATGTTATATGTATATAAACGACACAAACTCTTGTTAATCAAAACAAAAACTGGGGCAACTAATAAAAAAAATAAATAATAATAAACGAAACCTTGGATCAGGCAGCTTTGTGGTTCAAAGCAATTGGTCTTGAGTAACACAATAACTCACAATCCTACATTTAGTGTAAGGCCCACAGACATATAGAAAATGTGTCATTAGAAAAAAAGGTATTTCAGTGAAAGTCAACTGACGTGGTGTTCTCAATGTTCTCACATTATAGTTTAAAAAATTACACTCTGTTATTTTTCTGCTAAGACGGATTGAAAAACTTTTTATAATAGATTGTTTAAGGATGGTTTAGTTTTAGTATTTTAACTCAATTACGTTACATGGCTGGTTTTATGGAGCAACTGTGTTAGAAATGATTAAATTCTTGTATTAGAGTTATAAAACAACATTCCATTAAAGTTATGAAACAATGTAGTATTTGAAGTCATTTCAAACCAGTTTTTCTTAAATGTAAGATTTGTACACAGAACAATCTGTATGTTTTTAGTCATACAGTATGTATTTGATCACCTAAACGAGTAGGCTAAGCCTTAGAAGTAACCCTTGACCCTTAGACGTAATTTTCATGATCACAAAACTATAAATTGAAATAAATTATATTATGAGTTTGTTAGCCTGTCAAAGTCATTTAAATGAAAAGTTTCATTCGGTTTAACGTTTTATAATAAGGTTATGCACAACATGACATAACTTCATTACAGATCTAGTTTTATATAAAGTTGTACTAGCAGTTACCCGGCGAGCGTTGCTGTGCTCAAATTAAGTTGTTTACAGAAAAAAAGCTTTTTTTATAATAGTTTTTTTCTTATATAACAAAAAGTCAACGGAATAGAAAGTATGTATATTAATTTATTGAACGTCCAAAGGATAAACAATGTTTTTTATTTGGTGTATAGTTAAAAATTTAAAAAAATTTCCTAAATGTAACAATTTCCAGGCGTAGGCCTACCACTTCGTAAGCACGCCAGGTAGGACTATAACTATGGCCATGCGAAAACAGGCATTTTTCAAATTTAAACCCGTAATAGTCAAAGATTGCCCTTGTGCCTTATTAATAGTAATTGCAAATGCAAGAGCACCTATGAGAAAAGAGGATCCATGTCAAATTTCAATCTCGGAGGCCCTAAATTAATTTTTAAGTCCAGTGGAGCAGAGTCCTGAAGTGCTTAAAAAACTATATTAGCAAAACCGTTACTTGGTGAGTACCCATGAGCGAAGAAGCACGTCCATGTCAAATTCCAACCTCAGAGGCCATAAAGTAATTTTGGAGTCCAGTGGGGCGGAGCTCTAAAGTGCTTAAAACTATATTTGCAAAACAGTTTCTTAGTCATGAGAGTATCTATGAGCAAAGAGAATCATCCAAATCAAATTTCAACACGTATAATCTATTATCCATCTGATGTCTCAATATTAAATAAGTATCACTTGAGTTAGTGTCCATCATGCTTTCATGACTTCTAGACTGTGCTATGGTATCACATGCTGAGGAGTATGATCTTTGGTTAAAAAAAGATTTGTAGGACATATTGCCGGTAAGAATGCATTTGAACATGCCTGGCTATTTTTGTAGACTTATAAATCAATGCCTATTTAATATGGTAAGGATTTTATTGTGTTGAGAACTACTCCTACAGTTCTCAACTGATTTTCAAGTTTTTGTGTGGCTGGATAGGGCTTGGTCTGTAGTGGTTTCCGCCAAAAATTGATGAGAATCGGACTCAAAATAAGGGCACTATCTACAAATTGAATTTGAAATTTTCCCATTAGAATAACATTGGGATTGTGTTGAGCATTTTAAACATCTGTTAGTGCACAGCTGTCAATAATTTTTTGTGATTGATTCCTGAAATTCACAATATTGGATTGGCCGGATGTCACCGATTTAGAAAAAAATTAACATTTGTACCGTATTGAATAAAAATAAATTCATCGATTTCGAGCAACATGTGCACTAGTTTGTCTCAATACGACAATTGCCCACTTTCAAAGTAATAATAATGTTTGTTATCTGAAACTCTGCTATTCCATAGTCTATGGACCAAACTATAACTCAAGACAGTGAGAGCTGTTTATGTACCTCGACCACATTTGAAGCCCCAGATATTCTACAGGAGTGTAGCACCAAGAATAGTTAATACTAGTTGTTAATAGAAACAAAAGGCCCTAATGAAATTTTACAAATGTTTTCAAGTAAAAAAGCAGATAATTTCCAATTATTTTTAAGAAGAATCTTTTACGTTATATATCATACAGTTGGTAAGATTTCGATAGGGAGCTTTATTTTCTAGCCTTTATGACAAACTCCTTTAATTTGAACTCTCTCTTATCATTTTGCATTTTGTGAGACGACCAAAACTTTTCTGGATAAATTCCCCTTGCATAATATCATTACTTCGTTTACTTACTGCAACATCAATGTACACACAAACTAGGAGGTCGAGAATATCGGGAGCTATTACACATTCTTTTGTTTTCGGCAATATGATTAAGATGCTAAGTTTCATCCATTTGCCATTTTTAACTCGGTCGTTCTTTAAAGGTCAGGTTTTCGGCATTGTTATCTATTCAAGATTCAAGACCTTCAAATTGATGTACATCCTGACCTATGCTTACATTTAAGAATCTGCAGTACCTCCGCCATCTTGATTTTTAGTCCCATTATAAAAATGTTAATTATAGGCGTCTTTGAAACACTTTATCTCGATAGGTATTAGGTGACTTAAGCCCTTAGGTAGTTTAAATTGTATTTACTTCTTTTACAGTCAATGATAATGTATTGCTAAGTGATTTACATGTTCTTTCACTACGAATTTTAGCTTCTGGTACCTTGTAGGTAAATATTATATCCTTTCTTTTATTTTCCATTCCTACTACAAAAGTCTACTTTCAAATACCGAGCGTTTCTATAAATTTACAATGGAAACTCCCTTCAGGAAACAAAATGGCGGTTTCTCTTGCCTTCACCTTCGGACAGTAAGACAGCCGACATGTACCCGCAGACGACTCCGACGTCGGCAACCCTCCCATCCGTCCCCTTATCCGGCGATCGATCCCGTAAAATCACACCCGGCATCGGCGATCGGACAAAACCGGGGAACAATCGTTAACAAGCGGCGTATAACAATATATAAGATACAAGATACAGCCCAGATACCTGATACAATATACAATAAACAATGCTGCATTGTGGGCGAGCTTATCGCGCCATTAACTTTTATTGATATTGCCGCTCATCAGGCCGGCCCTTTGATAAATTGAATCGTACAATTAGCAGAGGTAGCTACTACTAGGGAGCATTGTCGGCCGACTAGCAATCAGCTGGATTTATTGGAAATCGGGAGTCTGAGTCGCCTCGCCGGCCGGGCCGAGCGCTCTGACGCTTGATGTTTCAATTGGGAGCCTCGAATTTGATAAGTGTATCTTTTAATTTGACGAGCTCCTAACCTCATGGTTTAGCATAACCTCATTGTTTGAATGAATAGATAGATGATCTTGCTGGTATATTGTGCTTTGTCTCTACAGACGTTGAACTTGGTAATAAATTAATTTCCTTACCAATGTTAATCAAATGGAGAAATATCGTATACTTTAAGTGCTTGTGAACCTGTACTTTTTTATGGATATGTACCAATTTACTTAAAAACCACCACAGCGAGTTTCATCCAATGATATGAAAACAATTAAAACAATTGAATACTGTAGGAGGGGTTCATTGTACAAAAACGTGTTGACCATACTAAACATAGTCCTAAGCCTGTAATTTAATGTTACTTTTTGTGTCTCATAACGTTATATGTTTCATTTCTCCACTTAAACTTTGGTTCTGAAACCGGGTTTTCTGCTTTAGGTAACAACCAGGAATAGGTGAGAGTGAGTAGAGCATGGTGAAACGTGTTTAATATATTCGTAACAACAAATCACCAGTAAAATTTGTATCTCACACAAAGGACCACATGTTAAATATGTGGACTACCATAATCTTATTATATATTTGTTAGAATTCTATGATCTGAATTCAACAAATTCACCAAACGTGGGTGGACCGATGCTTCTAGGTGTCAAACGAGGTAACTCAACCGTACATTCAAACCTCAAAAGATAAACAAAACACGAAAACAAAACCACTTTTGGATCTCAATCAGTCATTTAGTTCATATCCCTTCTTTTTCTTGTTTCTTGATCAGATTAGAGCCCCATGTAAGAATTGGAAACAGTTAATAAGTCGGAATCACTTTAATTTCTTTTCTCTGTAACTCGATCATTCTGAAACTGAGTAAATACTGTTACAATAATTAATTTTTAACAGAATCTGTTTTCCTCAACCACGACATATCGCAACCACCTCCTGAGCGCCTCGTACCCGACGGACCGCTCGCCACCGCGTGCCCCGGGGCGCTGCGGACTGACCGGATGCGCCCGGTATGATTAAGGGAGTCGGCGCTAGTTTTTGTGGTCCGTGAACGGTGGCGTGCGCCGCGCGAAACGTAGCTGCCGTGGCGATCACGCAGCACGCTTACACGCCACGCCAATCACGCGTAAACACAGTGCGGGGTTCCGCGGGGGCCGGTACTGTTCCATCAGAGGATTATGGGTCCCTGGAAACCTGGCATCTCAAGATACTCTAAACTTTGTAAACACTATTAATAATTAGGCCTACTGATGGGTATATTTAGTGGTAGGTCAGTACAATGTATACAGAACCTAATAAGTAGAGACATCCTTATGGGGAGCGCTTCCCGTGACACGTAGCAGTAAGGAGAAGTAATCCTAGCATCAGTAAAAAACATATTTTGAAGTCTTAGCTAGTGGTTAATTTTAGTTACAACTAAATTTTTTTTTAAATAAATCTTGGATAATTATAATTAATAATTGTGTAGAGGATGCTGACCGAGATTGAGGCGGTGTGTTTGACTGAATTTTCAGGTAGGTTTTGTAAAAGAGAAAACATTATGTTTTGGTTTTACTTTCATTGCTAATAAGTTGATTAGATTAAAACCAGTTTAAAGTTTGATAGTTGGAATCCTGAATTATGTGGGCAAGAAGGTTTAAATCTATATTGACAGCAAATATTTTTGGACCATCAGGATATATTGTACATTACAAGTAAATTACGAGGAAGATAATTTACAGCTACAATAAAATGAAATGGACCAATGACAGAGCCCTGCGGAACACCAGCCTTGATTTGTGTAACTGATGAATTTTTACCTTTAACACAAACAAACTGTAATCTATTGGTTGGATATGATTTCAGCAATTGTAATGAGCTCCCCCTAATTCCGTAAAATTGAAGCTTCTTAATTAAAATGTCAAAAGGGATGCAATAAAAAGCTTTAGCGAGAACATAGACACGCATTGACACCGACCAGCTTTATTACTATCTAGTGTGACACGTGTCTTAAATATAAAAAGTAAGGGTCATGATGAGCAAACGTACCTTGTCAGAGTGTATAATTGACTATTAGTAAAAATCCCATAACGAAGATACTTATACTCGATACTCGAAATGCAGGGTTAAAATCCGCTAGAACCCACTTGATTTTCATACACCTGATATAGGCTGCTGGCATAAAACCAACTCGGGTCCGGAGGAACAAGTTTCGCCGCGGTTATAACGAAGCGGTGCCAGTGCGTGCGGTGCGAGGTGGGATGAGGGCGTCATATACATATCAGCGTCAACCTGCGCCGGCCGGCTGTGCAGCTATACGGGCTGCCTGCCCTTATCGGCAACACATCAGCTGAGAGGAGAACCTGACTAAACGGATCATACGGAGTCGGCTGATTGGCGCTACAAAAACTGTCGCAGGCAACCAACGGTACCGGTGCTAGTCGGTAACGGAAACATCCTACCTGAAATACGAGACTTCGAGGAACAAGATTTGAATAATGTGGTTGCTATAATAATTGTATTATACATCCCCTTATTGTTTACTTTGGTATTTCATTAATTTAATATACCATACAACTAATATGATTGAATATCTGTTAAAATTAATGTTTGTATATTTGTAAGTACTTAATGCACCCGAACACTACTGGACTAAGTTGGAAAACCTTTGATCCATTATAGCTTGGTAAGGATTTAAAATAATGGACTAAGTCAATTCAATAATGGAAAGTTTTCCCTCGGCAAGGATTTGAAAGATTATGCAAATAAAAATGTTGATATTGGTATACTGGCTCGTGATTTTCAGGACCCCGCCCTCAAGGCTCTCTTCAAAATCAGGCAAATACAGTTTCGCAAACTCGTGATTGCTGAAAAGAAAGCTAAAATTAGTCGGGAACTCGTTGAGAGTAACTGCCCTCAAAAAGTTGTCTGGAACGTAGTTCGTAGGGAAACGGATGGGTCTTCTCGTAGTGTTAAAATTCTTCCGCTGGTAAAGAATGGCGAACTAATTTCTTCTCCAAGGGAAGTCACTAAAGTCTTCAGTGACCACTTTTCTTGTATCAACAGTTCTTCTTCGACTAAGGGAGTAACTCCCGTCAGTAAAAATCTGTCCAATGTTCATGATAGTAACTGGATGTTTTTTGGACCTGTATCTCAGGTAGAAGTGGAGAGGGCCATTTTATCCCTCAAAACTAAAGCATCATCTGGTATTGATGGTATCTCAAGTTCTCTTTTGAAAAAATCTTACAAACACATCTTGCAAGTCATTACAGACCTATTTAACTCTTCTCCTCAATCAGGCATACTCCCAGACATATTCAAAGTTTTTAAGATCAACCCAGTCTTCAAAAAGGGCGAAAGGAAATGTTGATAACTATCGGCCCATCGCCTTGTTGCCTACGTTCTCCAAAGTCCTTGAAAAATTAGTTTACGATAAGCTTGTGTCTTTCCTTGCGAAATACGATTTAATAGTTCCCTATCAACTTGGATTCAGATCCAATTTGTCCACTACTGATGCCTTGGTGGATTTCACCTCCAAAGTAATTTATAGCCTGGAAAATGGTGGTCCCGCAGTTGGTTTATTCTGTGATTTGTCAAAAGCTTTCGACCGCGTTGACCATTCTATTCTTTGTGATAAACTGGAATCCTTCGGCATTCATGTATTCCATTTCTCTGGTTTAGGTCATATCTGGTTGGTCGGAAACAATATGTGCTGGCTGACTCTGATTCATTTTCTGATTTATCTGACATTAAGTTTGGTGTTCATCAGGGGTCAATTCTTGGACCCTTGCTATTCATTCTTTATATTAATGACGTTGGGGCTCATGTTCAATCACCTTCCCAGACATTCTTCGCTGACGACGCCACAATGTTGTTTACTGGCTCTCCCAAAAATAACCAAGATGACATTGCTCTTTCAGTATCTGAGTTTGAGAATTGGCTGTTGCGTAATAACTTGCTTCTGAATCGGGACAAGACCAACTATGTCCAATTTCTTACTAGAAATAAGCGTGCCCTCTGGATTTTAGTTTCCCACAATATTCTATAAAAGAGTTTTCCAATATCAAGTTTCTTGGAGTGAGGATGGATACCCAATTAACATGGAACCCCCACATTTCAGATCTTTGTAAGAGGCTTGGTAGGGTAAACTTTGCTCTGAGGACATTGTTTCCATTGCTGGAGCGGGAGGATCTGCTAGCAGTATATCACGGTTGTTTTCTATCGATTATGTCATGCGGAATTGAAGTTTGGGGTGGTTCTGCTCATACCAATAAGGCATTTTTAGAACAAAAGAGGGCAGTTCGTATAATTTTTGGACTTTCGCCATCCCACTCCTGCGTCGGGTCAATTATTATTTCTATAAAATTCACCCGTATGAAGTACACCCATATATGTACTTAGCACTATACATATAAATTCAGGATAGATATTTCAGTATGATCCTGGATTGTGAATTTCGAAATAATACAACAATGCCGATATTAAAAGCGGCAAAGTGTTCGTAATCCTGATTTTTCACGAGGAAAACCCATAATGATTTGAATTTTAAATGAATTTCTAACAATAAAACTTCTTTCATTTCATTTCAGTTTAACAATTAATTCAAGATAACAGAGAGAGTTGATATGAATATTCTTTGTGCAAATTAAAGTTTTAGCTTCCATTGTTTGGCCGGGTAAATTACGGCGATAAGTTTATACTGTTACGGCCCGTCGGGAACAGTTTCCAGAAACAGTCCCCCGTATCGGCTCGAAGCGCCGTCGAGAAAATTCCAGACCCGACGGGGCAGGTCAACCGCCGCGGCGACAGTGTAAACAACCCTGACGTGAATGGCGCGGCGAATACAGTGGAGTTCCCGAAACGTCTGGAGGCGTCCGGCTTCGAGAATGATCCTAGCCGTTTGGGATAAAAGGCCTACCTGAGCAGCCCAGTCAGTGTCAGTGTCAGTGTGTCAGTCAGTGATAACCAGTGCGCGTGAGGTCGACGTCAGTGCGTCTCTCGACCCGTGACAGTGCGACTGTGTCCGCGTGTGAATAGTGAACTGTGAACTGTGTCAGTGATTGTGACAGAGTAACCAGTGACATTTATAGTGATAGTGCTAGTGCATTTGTATTGATAGGACACTCTCTGTAAAAACCCTGTAAGTTAGATAGTTGTAAAACTGTAGCTAGTTAGGAATTAGATAGGTTTAGCTAGGTATTTAGCATAAATTTGCATCTCTGTTAATCAATCTAATTTGTAATAAATTATCGTTAGTTGTTGAAATCGCCAAGTGTTATTGATTAGAACCCGTAAGCCCGTAACAATTGGTGTCAGAAGTGGGATATTTTGGCGATTTCATTTCAAAGAAATTTAATAATAATTCTTGAGTACGTTTATATTTATATTAGTAATTACACTGTTAAAAGGCTGTCAACTTAATTTCGTTATTTATTTGTAATAGAGTTGATTTAGTAAGACAATTTATATCGGTTTTGTATTGTATAAAAATTTGTCAAAACTAATTTTAAATTTTTGTTTCATAATTATTTATTTATTTTGTATTTCTTTAGAAATGGTTTCCAAAAAGGCAAAGCTTGTAGAGTTAAAAGTGGTAGATCTTAAAAGAGAATTAGAAGAACGTGACCTTGATACTTCTGGTACAAAAGCAGTACTCCAACAACGCCTCCACCAAGCTTTGCTTGATGCAGGTGAAAATCCAGACATTTTTCTTTTTGATACTTGCGATTTGAATAAAATGATTGGAAGCCTAGAAGAGAAAATGTTAGAAAGTAGCAAATGTTTAGAAGTGAAAATGTTAGGCTTAGAAGATAAAATGTTAGAAAGTAGCAAATGCTTAGAAGAGAAAATGCTAGAAAATAATAAAAATTTAAAAGAAGAAATAGTAGACAAACTTGAGGAATATTCAAGTAAGTTTGCAAGCTTAGAGAGTGATATTGTTACGTTTAAAGGGGAAATCAGTGAAATAAAAGACAAAATAAATGTAATTGAAAGCAATTTTGAGGATAAAATTTGTGTTATTGAGAAGAACTTAGAAAGTAGGTTAGTTAATAAGCTTAGAATAAGTACGGATGCAAAGGAGAGTCCTGCGTTGAGCCCTGCGTCAACGTCATCGGGGAGCGCCAACGTCGCGACGCCGCGGCAGGTTGTGGTTCCAGAGGCGGACTACAGGACGACAACGGGAGTGACAATAAACCCGCATACTACCGTCCCTATCTTCGATGGTAAAACTCCATGGGAGGACTACATGACCCTTTTCGAGACGGCAGCAATGGTCCATGGTTGGCCCGAGCATACCAAGGCTTCAGTTTTATGCTTGTCTCTTCGGGGCGATGCATTGGCTATCCTACAGACGATGCCAATGTCGGAGCGACAGAACTATGCTGCGCTGGTGAACAGACTCGAAATGCGCTTTGGGAAACGGCACATGGATCAGCTCTACCGGTCACAGCTGAGGAACAGGATCCAGAAGCCCAACGAATCACTGCAGGAGTTCGAGGCAGATATCGCCCGCCTGGTGAGGAATGCGTATCCGTCGGTCACTGACGACGTCTACGAAAGCCTTGCAGTGGACAAATTCCTGGACGGATTGCGAGACCCGGAGACACAACAAGCTGTTAAACTCGCTCGACCCAAGACACTCAGCGAGGCGCTGACTCAGGCACTGGAGTTCGAAGCTGTTCGTCAGTCAGTCCGAGGGCAGGCTCGAGTACGCTCCATGGAGGCTGATACATCCCCGAACATTGACATCGCATCGATTGTGAAACAAGTACTAGAAGCGCTGAAAACACGAAGGAAGCAAGTTCGCTGTTGGAGTTGTGGCCAAATAGGACACCCTAGAAGCAAGTGTACGGCAACCACCCAAGAGAGAGTAGCATTGGTGAACCGAATCACTGTAGTTGACGACACCTGGCAGGGAGAGGAGCTGTCTAAGGACCAGCAAGAAGACCCAGACTTGACGCACATACTGAAGTGGAAGCTGGACAGCAATGGAAGACCTTCGTGGCAGGACGTTGCTCCGTTTTCCAAGAACGTGAAAACATATTGGGCACAATGGGACTCGATTCTGGTGGACAATGGAGTGTTGAAACGAGCGATCGAGTCGTTGGATGGGGATCGCAGTAAACTTCAGGTCATCGTTCCAAAGAAGAGGGTTCCCGAGATACTAAAGGAACTACACGACGGAGCTTCAGGAGGCCATCTTGGAGTCCATCGGACACTGGCAAAGGTGCGTGAGCGGTTTTATTGGGCCAATCAGAAGGCTGATGTGCTGGATTGGTGTCGAAGATGTACTACATGTGCCGCATCAAACGGACCAACAAACAAACGGAGGGCCCCGATGAGAAAATCCAATGTAGGAGCGCCATTCGAACGAATCGCTATTGATGTATCCGGACCATTCCCTGTCTCAGACACAGGAAACCGATTTATTCTGGTGGCCATGGATTACTTCAGCAAATGGGTGGAGGCCTACGCACTCCCAAACCAAGAAGCAATCACGGTTGCTGACGTCTTAGTCAAGGAATTTGTCAGCAGATTTGGAGTCCCCTTGGAGCTTCATTCAGATCAAGGAAGAAACTTTGAGTCGGCTGTATTTACCAGAATGTGTGAAGTCCTTGGCATCCGGAAGACTAGAACCACACCTCTTCACCCGCAGTCTGACGGCATGGTGGAGCGTATGAACAGGACTATAGGAAGATACTTGTCAAAGGTTGTCTCTGAACATCAGCGAGACTGGGACCAATACCTGCACCTGTTCCTGCTAGCCTACCACAGCTCTGTTAATGAGACCACCGGACATTCACCGGCCAGTGTGGTTTTTGCCCGAGAACTGCGCCTGCCATGTGATCTACAGTTTGGATTCAAACCGGATGAAGAAGTGGTTGGTGAAGATTATGTCTCTAATCTACGGAAGCGGATGGATGAGATTCACGAGAAAGTCCGGTTCAACGTCCTTGGAGCGAGTGACAGAATGAAGGAGAGATACGACATAAAAGCCGAGAAGGGAGGTTTCGAACCTGGAACTCTGGTATGGCTTCACAATCCTCGGAGGCGACGTGGGTACTCGCCAAAACTGCAAAGTTCTTGGGAAGGCCCATACACGATCATAAGTCGAATAAACGATGTAGTCTACCGAATACAAAAGCTACCAAAGGGAAAACCGAAGATTGTTCACTTTAACAGACTTGCCCCGTACAAAGGAGACCATGACAGACCAGAGGAACAACAAATCAGGAACCTCCGCATAACACCATCCGACCTTGAAAAGGGAATGTCGAAGCCCCTGAACAACCGTGGGTATGGAGTGATGAGGACGCAATATAGGGACATATTCAACTTACCAACAGAGTATGCCCTGGCTCACTGCGTGGCTGAAGATTTGAGAATGTCCCGTGGTTTAGCCACCGTCTTCAGGAAGAAGTTTGGGGGAACCGAAGAGCTCGAGCGTCAAGGACCCACCGTCGGCAAGTCACTCCATCTCAATCAACATGGCAGACACCTGTTCTACCTGGTCACCAAGAAAACACCGAACACTAAAGCTTCATACCTCTCCCTCAGGAAGAGTCTTGAGGATTTGCGGGAAAAGCTCCTACGCCTGAAGGAGACCAAACTGGCAATTCCCAAGTTAGGAAGTGGATACGACGGTTTGGACTGGAAGATTGTAAGAAAGATGATTGAAGAAATCTTCGCTGGAACCAACATCACCGTCGATGTCTGCATGTTCAACCCCTGGAGAGCTGGATGCAGGATCAGCTCTAGTAACGGCAAGTCAGAGTCTGTTCTGGGACAGAACAGTCTTGAGGAGGGGGTAGTGTTACGGCCCGTCGGGAACAGTTTCCAGAAACAGTCCCCCGTATCGGCTCGAAGCGCCGTCGAGAAAATTCCAGACCCGACGGGGCAGGTCAACCGCCGCGGCGACAGTGTAAACAACCCTGACGTGAATGGCGCGGCGAATACAGTGGAGTTCCCGAAACGTCTGGAGGCGTCCGGCTTCGAGAATGATCCTAGCCGTTTGGGATAAAAGGCCTACCTGAGCAGCCCAGTCAGTGTCAGTGTCAGTGTGTCAGTCAGTGATAACCAGTGCGCGTGAGGTCGACGTCAGTGCGTCTCTCGACCCGTGACAGTGCGACTGTGTCCGCGTGTGAATAGTGAACTGTGAACTGTGTCAGTGATTGTGACAGAGTAACCAGTGACATTTATAGTGATAGTGCTAGTGCATTTGTATTGATAGGACACTCTCTGTAAAAACCCTGTAAGTTAGATAGTTAGTTGTAAAACTGTAGCTAGTTAGGAATTAGATAGGTTTAGCTAGGTATTTAGCATAAATTTGCATCTCTGTTAATCAATCTAATTTGTAATAAATTATCGTTAGTTGTTGAAATCACCAAGTGTTATTGATTAGAACCCGTAAGCCCGTAACAATACCGACAAGTAGCAACACTGGATATACTTTGAGTGTCGTGTTCATGAACGCTCGGTATCCACTTTATAATTAAATTTTAATCCAAGCAATTACAAGTGCATCCAGTTTTTTAAATACTTGTCGTGGCTGCAGCACGCAAATTCGCCGTTTTCGGTAACTCCTTTTTGAGCCAATAAGCATAAGTCGTTCTCAACTCCACAACTCAAGTGCCCCTGCATATTTTTAGCCGGCCAATTAAGTTGTCAGCGGCGCATTTCCCAGTTTTGAAATTATCGGCCGCGCCGCATTGCGCGGTTACACGCATGTTTACACGGCCGCGGTTATATACCGGAGTTATTAACACTGGTTAATTGTCGTGTTTTCGCACGGCTCAGAGCCCTGCACGTACTGCAGGCTCGGTCGGTGCGGCCGTGCGAAGCTGTCATTATTCTCGTCAATGCTGGGTCGGCCGAACGGCGGGTGGGACTAGTCACTATCGGACAGCCATCTTGCGTGCAATTAGGCCTTAATTGCGTGCCAAGGTTGTTTTTCTCAGGGAAAGTATTTGGCGGGAAGTACCGTACTTTCTATGTGTGCGTGCACGCGGTTCACATGCGCTTCTCCCCGCAGGCAGATGACCGCTGAGCAGACTGAGAGCAACTACTTTCTAGGGACCTCTCTCTCTCACTCGATCCGTTGATAAGAAAATGTTCAGTTGATAATACTTACTCCTGAAAGTAAATTGCGCATTTAATAAGCTTATTCTTATCTGCACTATCCGAGAATCAATAAGAGCTATAGAACATCGCCCAGCTGGCTCGGGTTCAATTCTTGGCTAGCAGTTAAATGCTCGACCAACCAATTCCGTGATTCCAAAGTCATGCTAAGGCGTTGGTCCAGTTGAAAAACTTTGTTCATAAAACAATATTTTACTGTAAATCAATGTAATCAAAGTCTGCATTTCTTAAGTGTTATATAATATTTTGTATTTGTTTGTGCCTATAAAATTGATATAGGCATTATCGTCAATCGCGGTAATATTTATTTGGTCACATTTTTGGTAGTTAATGGCCTTTCATCACCTCATCATGTCTAGCACAACCTGACAAAATAAATAAGAAAAAACTAACTGACGATTAAGATAATCAAAGAATGCCATCAAACAACAGTGACCAGGAGCTACGAGGTAGCTGATGGCTCCCTTGCTGTTGCTGACCAGACAGTATCCCGTGTCCAGTAAACCGGAGGTACGCGGTAGCTGATGGCTCCCTTGCTGTTGCTGACCAGACAGTAACCCCATGTCCAGTGACCAGGGGCTACGCGGTAGCTGATGGCTCCCTTGCTGTTGCTGACCAGACAGTAACCCCATGTCCAGTGACCAGGAGCTACGTGGTAGCTGATGGTTCCCTTGCTGTTGCTGACCAGACAGTAACCCGTGTCCAGTGACCAGGAGCTACGCGGTAGCTGATGGCTCCCTTGCTGTTGCTGACCAGACAGTAACCCCATGTCCAGTGACCAGGAGCTACGCGGTAGCTGATGGCTCCCTTGCTGTTGCTGACCAGACAGTAACCACATGTCCAGTGACCAGGAGCTACGTGGTAGCTGATGGTTCCCTTGCTGTTGCTGACCAGACAGTAACCCGTGCCCAGTGACCAGGAGCTACGTGGTAGCTGATGGCTCCCTTGCTGTTGCTGACCAGACAGTAACCCCATGTCCAGTGACCAGGAGCTACGCGGTAGCTGATGGCTCCCTTGCTGTTGCTGAGCAGACAGTAACCCCATGTCCAGTGACCAGGGGCTACGCGGTAGCTGATGGCTCCCTTGCTGTTGCTGACCAGACAGTAACCCCATGTCCAGTTACCAGGAGCTACGCGGTAGCTGATGGCTCCCTTGCTGTTGCTGACCAGACAGTAACCCGTGTCCAGTGACTAGGAGCTACGCGGTAGCTGATGGCTCCCTTGCTGTTGCTGACCAGACAGTAACCCCATGTCCAGTGACTAGGAGCTACGCGGTAGCTGATGGCTCCCTTGCTGTTGCTGACCAGACAGTAACCCCATGTCCAGTGACTAGGAGCTACGCGGTAGCTGATGGCTCCCTTGCTGTTGCTGACCAGACAGTAACCACATGCCCAGTGACCAGGAGCTACGGGGTAGCTGATGGCTCCCTTGCTGTTGCTGAGCAGACAGTAACCCCATGCCCAGTGACTAGGAGCTACGCGGTAGCTGATGGCTCCCTTGCTGTTGCTGACCAGACAGTAACCACATGTCCAGTGACCAGGAGCTACGGGGTAGCTGATGGCTCCCTTGCTGTTGCTGAGCAGACAGTAACCCCATGTCCAGTGACTAGGAGCTACGCGGTAGCTGATGGCTCCCTTGCTGTTGCTGACCAGACAGTAACCACATGTCCAGTGACCAGGAGCTACGCGGTAGCTGATGGCTCCCTTGCTGTTGCTGACCAGACAGTAACCCCATGTCCAGTGACTAGGAGCTACGCGGTAGCTGATGGCTCCCTTGCTGTTGCTGACCAGACAGTAACCCCATGTCCAGTGACTAGGAGCTACGCGGTAGCTGATGGCTCCCTTGCTGTTGCTGACCAGACAGTAACCCCATGTCCAGTGACTAGGAGCTACGCGGTAGCTGATGGCTCCCTTGCTGTTGCTGAGCAGACAGTAACCCCATGTCCAGTGACTAGGAGCTACGCGGTAGCTGATGGCTCCCTTGCTGTTGCTGACCAGACAGTAACCATATGTCCAGTGACCAGGAGCTACGCGGTACCTGATGGCTCCCTTGCTGTTGCTGACCAGACAGTAACCCCATGTCCAGTGACTAGGAGCTACGCGGTAGCTGATGGCTCCCTTGCTGTTGCTGACCAGACAGTAACCCCATGTCCAGTGACTAGGAGCTACGCGGTAGCTGATGGCTCCCTTGCTGTTGCTGACCAGACAGTAACCCCATGTCCAGTGACTAGGAGCTACGCGGTAGCTGATGGCTCCCTTGCTGTTGCTGACCAGACAGTAACCCCATGTCCAGTGACTAGGAGCTACGCGGTAGCTGATGGCTCCCTTGCTGTTGCTGACCAGACAGTAACCACATGTCCAGTGACCAGGAGCTACGGGGTAGCTGATGGCTCCCTTGCTGATGCTGAGCAGACAGTAACCCCATGTCCAGTGACTAGGAGCTACGCGGTAGCTGATGGCTCCCTTGCTGTTGCTGACCAGACAGTAACCCCATGTCCAGTGACCAGGAGCTACGCGGTAGCTGATGGCTCCCTTGCTGTTGCTGACCAGACAGTAACCACATGTCCAGTGACCAGGAGCTACGTGGTAGCTGATGGTTCCCTTGCTGTTGCTGACCAGACAGTAACCCGTGCCCAGTGACCAGGAGCTACGCGGTAGCTGATGGCTCCCTTGCTGTTGCTGTCCAGACAGTAACCCCATGTCCAGTGACCAGGAGCTACGCGGTAGCTGATGGCTCCCTTGCTGTTGCTGAGCAGACAGTAACCCCATGTCCAGTGACCAGGGGCTACGCGGTAGCTGATGGCTCCCTTGCTGTTGCTGACCAGACAGTAACCCCATGTCCAGTTACCAGGAGCTACGCGGTAGCTGATGGCTCCCTTGCTGTTGCTGACCAGACAGTAACCCGTGTCCAGTGACTAGGAGCTACGCGGTAGCTGATGGCTCCCTTGCTGTTGCTGACCAGACAGTAACCCCATGTCCAGTGACTAGGAGCTACGCGGTAGCTGATGGCTCCCTTGCTGTTGCTGACCAGACAGTAACCCCATGTCCAGTGACTAGGAGCTACGCGGTAGCTGATGGCTCCCTTGCTGTTGCTGACCAGACAGTAACCACATGCCCAGTGACCAGGAGCTACGGGGTAGCTGATGGCTCCCTTGCTGTTGCTGAGCAGACAGTAACCCCATGCCCAGTGACTAGGAGCTACGCGGTAGCTGATGGCTCCCTTGCTGTTGCTGACCAGACAGTAACCACATGTCCAGTGACCAGGAGCTACGGGGTAGCTGATGGCTCCCTTGCTGTTGCTGAGCAGACAGTAACCCCATGTCCAGTGACTAGGAGCTACGCGGTAGCTGATGGCTCCCTTGCTGTTGCTGACCAGACAGTAACCACATGTCCAGTGACCAGGAGCTACGCGGTAGCTGATGGCTCCCTTGCTGTTGCTGACCAGACAGTAACCCCATGTCCAGTGACTAGGAGCTACGCGGTAGCTGATGGCTCCCTTGCTGTTGCTGACCAGACAGTAACCCCATGTCCAGTGACTAGGAGCTACGCGGTAGCTGATGGCTCCCTTGCTGTTGCTGACCAGACAGTAACCCCATGTCCAGTGACTAGGAGCTACGCGGTAGCTGATGGCTCCCTTGCTGTTGCTGAGCAGACAGTAACCCCATGTCCAGTGACTAGGAGCTACGCGGTAGCTGATGGCTCCCTTGCTGTTGCTGACCAGACAGTAACCACATGTCCAGTGACCAGGAGCTACGCGGTACCTGATGGCTCCCTTGCTGTTGCTGACCAGACAGTAACCCCATGTCCAGTGACTAGGAGCTACGCGGTAGCTGATGGCTCCCTTGCTGTTGCTGACCAGACAGTAACCCCATGTCCAGTGACTAGGAGCTACGCGGTAGCTGATGGCTCCCTTGCTGTTGCTGACCAGACAGTAACCCCATGTCCAGTGACTAGGAGCTACGCGGTAGCTGATGGCTCCCTTGCTGTTGCTGACCAGACAGTAACCCCATGTCCAGTGACTAGGAGCTACGCGGTAGCTGATGGCTCCCTTGCTGTTGCTGACCAGACAGTAACCACATGTCCAGTGACCAGGAGCTACGGGGTAGCTGATGGCTCCCTTGCTGATGCTGAGCAGACAGTAACCCCATGTCCAGTGACTAGGAGCTACGCGGTAGCTGATGGCTCCCTTGCTGTTGCTGACCAGACAGTAACCACATGTCCAGTGACCAGGAGCTACGGGGTAGCTGATGGCTCCCTTGCTGTTGCTGAGCAGACAGTAACCCCATGTCCAGTGACTAGGAGCTACGCGGTAGCTGATGGCTCCCTTGCTGTTGCTGACCAGACAGTAACCACATGTCCAGTGACCAGGAGCTACGCGGTAGCTGATGGCTCCCTTGCTGTTGCTGAGCAGACAGTAACCCCATGTCCAGTGACTAGGAGCTACGCGGTAGCTGATGGCTCCCTTGCTGTTGCTGACCAGACAGTAACCACATGTCCAGTGACCAGGAGCTACGCGGTAGCTGATGGCTCCCTTGCTGTTGCTGAGCAGACAGTAACCCGTGTCTAGGGACCAGGAGCTACGCGGTAGCTGATGGCTCCCTTGCTGTTGCTGAGCAGACAGTAACCCGTGTCTAGTGACCAGGAGCTACGCGGTAGCTGATGGCTTCCTTGCTGTTGCTGAGCAGACAGTAACCCGTGTCCAGTGACTAGGAGCTACGCGGTAGCTGATGGCTCCCTTGCTGTTGCTGAGCAGACAGTAACCCCATGTCCAGTGACTAGGAGCTACGCGGTAGCTGATGGCTCCCTTGCTGTTGCTGACCAGACAGTAACCCGTGTCTAGTGACCAGGAGCTACGCGGTAGCTGATGGCTCCCTTGCTGTTGCTGACCAGACAGTAACCCGTGTCCAGTGACCAGGAGCTACGCGGTAGCTGATGGCTCCCTTGCTGTTGCTGACCAGACAGTAACCACATGTCCAGTGACAGGAGCTACGCGGTAGCTGATGGATCCCTTGTTGTTGCTGACCAGACAGTAACCCGTGTCCAGTGACCAGGAGCTACGCGGTAGCTGATGGCTCCCTTGCTGTTGCTGACCAGACAGTAACCCGTGTCTAGTGACCAGGAGCTACGCGGTAGCTGATGGCTCCCTTGCTGTTGCTGACCAGACAGTAACCACATGTCCAGTGACAGGAGCTACGCGGTAGCTGATGGCTCCCTTGCTGTTGCTGAGCAGACAGTAACCACATGTCCAGTGACCAGGAGCTACGCGGTAGCTGATGGATCCCTTGTTGTTGCTGACCAGACAGTAACCCGTGTCCAGTGACCAGGAGCTACGCGGTAGCTGATGGCTCCCTTGCTGTTGCTGACCATACAGTAACCCGTGTCTAGTGACCAGGAGCTACGCGGTAGCTGATGGCTCCCTTGCTGTTGCTGACCAGACAGTAACCCGTGCCCAGTGACAGGAGCTACGCGGTAGCTGATGGCTCCCTTGCTGTTGCTGACCAGACAGTAACCACATGTCCAGTGACAGGAGCTACGCGGTAGCTGATGGATCCCTTGTTGTTGCTGACCAGACAGTAACCCGTGTCCAGTGACCAGGAGCTACGCGGTAGCTGATGGCTCCCTTGCTGTTGCTGACCAGACAGTAACCCATGTCTAGTGACCAGGAGCTACGCGGTAGCTGATGGCTCCCTTGCTGTTGCTGACCAGACAGTAACCCGTGTCTAGTGACCAGGAGCTACGCGGTAGCTGATGGCTCCCTTGCAATTACCCCGTGACACCAGCTATAGCGGACGAGTTATCGTGCGCGCCGCCCTCTTGTTAGGCCAGTTTATTCGCCGCTCGCGACCGAGCTCCAGTAATCACTGGTGGAATATTAATATCCACCAACCTGTGTTTCCCTTGATTTGTGGGACCGGTCCCAATCAGACAAGTCTAGATGATTTTTTATAAATCGTGTTGGATTTTGCAGTATATTGTTTATACAAAGTTCCATTGGAAGATGTTCTGCCATTATTACTTTGATTGGAATTTCCAGTCAAGCTTAACGTGAAATCTGTTGATCTTTGTAAGATGAGGTATATTTTCATAATATGTCTTTATTTGTTGCCCTATTATAATATAATCTCAAAGCGCTATATCTCACTGTCGTTGAATTTTTCTAAAAGTCTAAAGACTATTGATCAAAAGACAAACTGAGTTGACAATGTTTGTAAATTGCAAAAAAAAGTGACAATAAAACCATAAAACAACAATAAAACAACAACAAAACAACAAAACAATAGTGAGCGTAAAGTTCTTAACACTCACTATTACCACACCTGTCATAAGGTAGCTGAAGACAGCTGAAATGTGCTGTCAGTTGTTTTTTGCAAAAGGTATGTTCGTTGCAAACTTAACTATGCCATTTTTAGCATTTGTTTCTGTTTCGGCTTCGATTCGTCTCTTTAGCTAAGGAAGTTTGCCAGACAATAGCAGATTTCAGCTATCTCCAGCTACCTTAGGACAAAGTGTCGTGAGTGAAAGAATATTTCGTTTCGTATGCGATTTACCTACATTGTCATCTCTGTTTGTCTTATGGGTATGGTCTTTTGACTTTGAGAAAAATCAACATAGACAGATTCACACTGTTTGACGATTTTCAAGCTTTGTGGCTTCTTCTCCGTACTGATGAGTACCAAAAAGACCGAAGTCAGAAACATAACATGCAAACTGGGTTCAAATAATTTCCCATTTTGCTTCGACATTCAACGCTTTTGACAAAGGTGTAGGTGCTAGAAAGTTCCGTTGCCAAACTGGACCTGTTAAGGTACCCAAACTTCGGAATCCGCAACCAGGGGTCGGTTGTTCTCAAGCATTTTTCACCAGAGTCTTTTGCGAAATGTACGTTCGTTGCAAACTTAACTATGATATTTTACGTTTCTTCTTGTTTTGGCTTTGATTCGCCTCTTCACTAGCGTTCTTGAAAACCTTAGTTCTATCAAGTCCTATCTTCGGACTATCATCTAGTTTTTAGTTGTAAAATGCATTAATCCGTTAAATATTTATTAAAATAATTCTTTTGTAAATGCAATAAGATCCCTAACTTCTTTAAAAAGTATGATTATTACAGAATCTTATCGGTGAATATAAGAAAAAGTGATCTTAATTGTTGAAATTACTTTTGAACCGAGTGCGAAAGGATTGCACTCTTTGATGTGCAACCACTAAAACTACAGGACTGATTTTCATCTGGTAATTCTCCTATACCTTACCACCTCGACCCTTCTCACCGTATCTCACGCGGGTACACGAGGTGAACGCTCCTGTGGAGGATCGAGCAAATAAACAAACGCAGCCCGGGCGACCCACTAGGTGGCGGAACAGGCGCGCTGTTGTTTTTAATTAAAGGGAGCATAAGAAAGCGAGACGGGGACGTGTCGAAGGAAGGCAGAGTGCCCAAGACCTTAAATTTGTCGGGAAAATTAAGGTCAGCGGTATTAGCATAGAGTGGCGAGAACACGGGGACCATCGGAAGTTAATGCGCCCGCATCGGTGAGTGCGCGTCCGGGAGTCGCTGCTACTGGTCTACAGCGACATATGGCTTCCACTACATTCCTCACCGCCTCAGTTTACAACAGCCTGTAATTACCTGTAACTATTTTAATCCTACATCTCGGGCTCGAGTTGTACTTGTTTCGCTCGATCTTTTTATGCCCATCCCATAATGACTCGGGCACCCTCCCACCGGGGAGATTAATGGGCGTGATGGAGTTATCGAGTCGGAGGAAGTTGTGTTGCGGCCAGTGGAGGTTGTGGGGAGCGACCGAAGTGGTGGTGAAAAATATTACTGGGAGATTTTCATTGATTGATAATACTTACCCACTCACTAACACCAATGTGAGCGCCTTTTACAAAATTCTCATTTTGTAATAGTTCTTCTCAAGAATTAGAGTATTAGGCCTATTACTAAGACGAGTCATTCTGATGCAAGACCATCGGTATTGTAAAAAACAAAATAATTTTAAATTAGAATGGAAAGAGCCTCAAGCTCTAAAAGCAAACTTAAGGGTCATCTTCACCTTTGGTCTGGTAGCCCATTGTTGCGCAGTCGGCAATGTTAACCATACGGCTTTTAATGCAAAACATGGTATTTTATTCCCCTGTTTCGGACGCCGTTTTTCAACCAATTTTCTTTAAACTTGGTAAGTGTTTAGTTGAATAGTTATATAAGGCCCCTCAAGTAGTGTCAAATTGTTGGTGCTGGGCCAGTTCAAGGTCACCTGAGGGATGACGTCATCGAGGTCAATGACCTCACCGATGACGTCATCGATTGCGTCATCGATGACGTCATCACTAATGACGTCATTTCGATGACGTCACACCCATGACGTCACAGAAATGACGTGCTGATGACGTCATCACCCCTTACGTCATCAAAATGACGTCACCGACGCCACTGAGGTCAAGGTCACGCCGAAACTTAAAATTTTTTGGCACTTTTGCTGTTTCTCGCACTACGCTCCTAGTTTCAGTCCGAGTCCCCGTGACCTCGACCACTTGGAGCGAATTTTCGACGAGAAACGGCAAAAGTGCCAAGTTAAACTCGAGTTTCTGACATGACTCTGCCTAAATGGGCAATCGGTTATCCCTCAGGTGACCTTGAACCAGCACAACACCAACAATTTGATATTACTGTGACCTTGAAAACTTGAAAACAACGGAGCGCCGACACCGATGCGCACCCCACGACAGCCACCGAGTGACTGACTGTCAGGCTCTATGTACTCTAGGTATATCGGCTTGAGAGACTAAGACTCTAAACTGTCAGGAATGGGAGTAACTAACTGAATTTTGCAAGGAAAAGTCATTTCATCCAATATTTTAAACAAATCTTCATCAGTAAAACTGATATTAGTCTGTTTGGTATAAAACCTAGGGTGTCCGCGCAACAGTTTGCGCCACTTAGCTAAAGTCGAAACCCTTTTGACTTTGAGTGGTGGACAGTGAGCAACTAATAAAGTCTTAACACGGCTAAGTTTCTTACCTAAAACGTCCCGCGACATGGCTTCCCCTCACAAAAGTCCGCACAATACTAAGAGACTGTTGTTAGCGCAGGAGTCAAGGGAAAAGTGGTGGGGGAAACGGCAGGAGCGGGGGAAGGTCACAGTGGTGGGGGAAGGTGAGGTTGTACGCTGGAGTATCGCATCACTTCACCATGAGCTGTCCTACAGTCAACACACTGTTCTCTTGGCCCGAGTTGGCGTTAGAAGAAACATTTCTGTACAGCTTAGGCTGTGAGAGTCGAGGACGAGAGTCTGAGGAGAGTTTAACTTGGCACTTTTGCCGTTTCTCGTCGAAAATTCGCTCCAAGTGGTCGAGGTCACGGGGACTCGGACTGAAACTAGGAGCGTAGTGCGAGAAACAGCAAAAGTGCCAAAAAATTTTAAGTTTCGGCGTGACCTTGACCTCAGTGGCGTCGGTGACGTCATTTTGATGACGTAAGGGGTGATGACGTCATCAGCACGTCATTTCTGTGACGTCATCGAAATGACGTCATTAGTGATGACGTCATCGATGACGCAATCGATGACGTCATCGATGACGTCATCGGTGAGGTCATTGACCTCGATGACGTCATCCCTCAGGTGACCTTGAACTGGCCCAGCACCAACAATTTGACACTACCCCCTCATACCTCAAAATTTTGAAAATTTAACAAATATTACTCTCTGTGAAATCGCAGAGTAAATCGATTTTCCTGTTAAGAGTGTAGATTTTGTTTATTGAATTGTAAATTAGACTTACTATACAATCTTTCTCATTTTTACCGTTTATAAGACCATTTATTTATACATACAAAATTAAACTAAATATATATTTCTTATAGGTACCTTACATTTTGCATATTTGAAAATATTGTACATTCCGATAGAATACATGCTTTAATTAGTTCTTCATTAATTTTTTTTTTTTACATGCATCAATGTTTTGTAAGGAGTCAAGTTTTGCAATGTTTGTGAGGTGAGCCTCGTTAAATGTTGAATAATGATTAAAAGGCTAGGATCCCCAAGCAATGTTTTGGTTCTTGGAGCTATGAAACTTTTGCATGTTTAATAAATCATGTTTATCTATTCCTTAAATATTACTATCCATGTTTTTGTAATTTTTTAATAATTTTAAAATATACTAGCTGTCTTAGGGGCCGTCCATAAATTACGTCATCGTTTTTTCGCCATTTTTGGACCCCCCCTCCCTAAAATCATCCTACCATCATAATATGTCTGACCCCCCCCTCTCGGAAAAATGACGTCATTTTTTACAAACCTCCCTTTTGAGTGTAAAAATAAAGCTTTTTAAACGCTACATGATAAACTTAAAAAAATTACCAATCAAATCTGAATTTACCTTTAGAAATAAAGCCAAAATGACTTTCTCATTGGAAAAATAAACTACAAAACAACGCATTAAAATAGTCTAATGTATTTTATAGATAATTATTTTATAATAGCTGAGTTGTGTTAGAATTTATCATTGTTTTACTGTTAAATTTTTATATTTATATTTTATATTTAAAATGACGTCATATCAAAGCCGACCCCCCCCCCCTTTCACATCACCTTACCATTTTCAATCTGGACCCTCCCCCCCTATTTTCCGATGACGTAATTTATGGACGACCCCTTAACCATGCTTTGCAACGGATCTTAAATTGTAATGCCAACCCGAGGAATTTTATGCCCTTCAGGTGAGCTCGTTCACTACGCTCATATTTCCCTTCAGGCTTAACTCGTTCGCTACGCTCAATCGCCTCTGGTACAAATCCTTTTGTTCTTATTACCAATCTTCCCTCAATTCTTTAAGAACAGTTGTTTATAATTTAATATTTCTAAATGTTATCATGTGTTCATCAATAAAATGTTGCTTCGATAAGAATGGTTAAATGGTAATTTTAAAGACGTCTGGGGCGGAGCCCTATAGTTTTCACGCCAGTAGCGGTCAATCAAGTATATGGTTGTAGGGGTTTTAACTTGTGGGAATGCTTAAAAACTTGTGTTTCATTCGTACCTAATTCAAAACAGAACTTCCATGTTTAAGCGATTTAATGTGAAAACGGTACAAGAGAGCAAACCCCCAAACACAAAAGTTGTAGATAATTTAATTAACATGTATTAAATTACATGCACTAATGATTTTCCATCAGATTTCAGATCAGGTACACCCTTAAGGCTCTAAACTGCAAAAACTAAGGAAGGTACTTGACTTTTCAGCCACGACAGCAATTTTTAAGGTCTCTATTTCTTAAACGGCTACTTGAAGGGGAAGATCTATTAAGTTTTTTCTCGAGTTTTCACGTCAAGAGCTTTTAATCAAGTATATAGTGTGAGGGGTTATGACTTCTGGGAATGCTTAAACAATTTGTGTTACATCCTTCCAACTTCCATTTATATACGGATAGATTTCTGTTTATTTACCGTCCAATTGGCCTGTCAGTTCTAGCTCCCGGCGACTTTTATTTGCTTATTATCGAAATGCACGGTAACTCCCAGTTCCATTAATGCTTGCCTCTCAACCCGAGTAACTCATTCGGTGCTGATGGCGCAGTGCTACCAACCTGAAGATTTATGGCCCCGCCAGTGATACCAACGGCAATAAATCGCTCCTCTGACGGTTCGCTAATAGTAATAAGTTGACTCCAATTCGTGCCGTGCTAGCGTCGTTAACATTTCTGCACGTAAAACGAGTTAACTGCAAGGGATACATATAAGTGTTTACAGCGTATATTGTTGAGCCACCTTTTGTTGAAATAATAAAGTAAGAACAAGAAACTATCGATGCCATTTTGACTGAAAACGACCTAGTTTAATGAAGCAGTATATTACTAATTACTAATTACTATTTGTGAAATCTATTAATTGGCAAAAAGCAGTTGTATTTTATTTGTCGACATCTGCTCACATACTTTAACTTTGAACATCCTTCTTGGATACTCTGTGTTTTATTATTATTTTCTTGTAACACTCAAACCAACAAGTTCACACAACCTTTAGCGTAGCTCTAGACGAAACTGCCTGCTCTAGGATTCCCACGCAGTACGGCACAATGGAGGCCATAAAGTCCCGGGGACAAGCCTAGTAGAAACAATAACCTGCGGAACAGTATCGTCATGAGATCAGCCGGCGCGCAGTCAATTGTCCGGATAAAATCAGCTGATCAGATCAGGAGCTATCAGGTGACCGCGTCAATTACCTCCAGTGCAGCCAACCGCACCGCGCCAAACAATATGATTGCCATAACTCTCCGGCCAGCTGTAAATCGCGGCTCACCGCTACCAACCGTCCAACACGGAATAATTGACCGAAGATCTGTTTATGGCAGCTGCAACACCCGGCTGCTACATACATCGTATTGTGTATCTGGTATCTGGCGCGGGCATCGCCGCCGAGGTGTGAGCTGGGGAATTGGCCGAGGAACGGGGCGGCGCGGTGTCGCTACGTTAGGACCTGAGCTCGTAAGTTGACGCAATATGAAATCGATTTGAATCTGAGTTTATGTTTTGAGTGTGACTCTAAACAGGCTTTTTAGACCTATTTTCAATTATTCACTCCCATCTCGGATCAAATCAAATATCTTGGGCGGGTATTTTAGACGGTTGATATAAATTTACCTAATAGGAGAAAAAATATTGCTGCTCAAACCATTTCATCAGCTCATATAGAGCGCAATTTTAAAACAGTTTGATTCCAAACATTAAATTTGTATTTACAACCTGCAAAATGTTTTTTTTTTTTCATACAAGATATACATTTTGCTGGTCTTATTAGCATGATGACAATATAAACTCGTAAACTAATTAAAAATTAAAATAACTGAAGATTGATTTTAATTTTAAATATAGGTTTCTACCCCAAGAACAAGGCACCAATGAATAAACAAATGAAATTTAAATACCTGTCGAAGATTTTCTCGAAACAGAATTAGATCAAACTTCTTGCTAAACAGACAAAAGCGTGATACGGTGCTATGGTATTGTAGCTCGTTACACAATGTTTGAGTGGTTAAGAGACGTTGGGCGTGCATCAACTGCGCGAATTGTCCTGAGCCAGGTAGCTAGAGATGCATCAACTGCGCGAAACGCTCCAAGGGACGATCAGAGATGTGCATTAACTGCGCGAAGTGGTGGGTCTATTTTACTACTATATCATGAGACAACATAGGGTTTTAATATTTGCAAATTAGATAATTTTACATAAGATTAAAATAATAAAAAAAAACTTAAATATGTTTATTATTTTTTATTTTTGTTGATTTAAAGAAGTCAACAAAAATAAAAAGTATTAAGTAGAGAATGGATAAATTTGTTGTTGGAAATCTGTTCACCGGAGTAGCTCAGGGTTATGTTCATTTCCATTACGTGTGGATACATTTTTGGATATGAATTTAAATCTAGTTCCCATACGGACGAAATATTATCATACTATGACGATTTTAAAACTTTTTGGAACCTACATCCGGCCTTAACTATTAAATTTTATACTCTTTCACTGATATATTTTTCGGTGAAAAATATACATCCAAAATCATTCTACTATTTTTAACGACAAATATAAGTGAGCCTACTTTTACAAAGCAAACAACAAAATATTTACAGTTCGCACACTTTCAAAAAACATTGTAGACTATTTACGAAAAATCCAAGTCAACGTAGGTGATGTTGTCTCTTTAAAAACTACACCGTAACGGACCGAAATAACCAATGAAATAACATGGGGAGTTGAGTTAAGAAAATCACTTAAATATTTACGAATACTAGTGCCAAAGCTAAGAGTTTGACCACACTTTGTTATATGGGAGGTTGGGATGAACCTGTAAACTAGGAGATTTCTTCGGCCGCCAACTACCGTATACCTGGCTCGGGTTTCGCGCAGTTGATGCACATTTTTGGGAGACCCTTTTTGGTTTTCGCGCAGTTGATGCAAATCGAAGGAATTTTTCGCGCAGTTGATGTGCGACCGAGAAGTTTAACAGAAATATCATTACAAAATAGCACCGGTGTTTACTTGTTGAAAAATAAGTGTAAAATAAAAATACTCATTTTTAATCATTTGCAAAAGATAAGCATCATATCGGAGTCATATGGTTGGATTGAATAATAATGTTGGGTTATGGTTTTAATAACTCATTATTTGAAAAGAAAAAAAATACTGATCATAATTATGTCATATCGTGCAGCTGAGTCACAACGCTCGGATCGATCCGATTCGCTGATGGCGCTCCGCCAAAATTGAACCACCGAAGGGACGGACGGAGCGTGCGTGATTTAATTCCGAATTCAAATTGGCACCGCCATTTTCTTAGGTCCAATAGCTGTTAGCCATGACGTCTAGTTAGGCCCGCAAGAGCCAGCGTCCGCCGTGTGATTAGCCAAATGACGGAGTTGCTCCCAAAAATACGAACATGAACCAATAATCCGGTCCATTGTGGCGTTGATGATAGGCTGTGGGGTTACGCATTTGGGCCGCACACGCACACACGCACGGGTACCCGCGGTGCGTGAGCGGTAGCCCCGGCCCGGTAATAACCCACATGTGAGGACTCAGATCTCGCATAATCTATGTTATTAGATTGTCTTTGTGCTGCCACATATCCTACGTGGTGGAAGGCTTTTGTTTTCGTCTCGCCCTGATTTAATTCTAGCTAGCCCACCAGATTGCGTCTTTTTGTCCTTTTTTGGAACGGCTTTGGGAGACGCGCTCTGTCATTTACATAGGGATAACAATAACGCCGCAGGTGACCGCATGTGGGGCCCATATACACGCAGGAGGCGCTGATTCTACGTGATAGTTTACAGAAAAAGTGAAAGAGCAGCGGCTCATCAAGGAAATAACTACTTGATTGGAATCCAAATGAATATGCTTCGAGGAATAATGTCCAAATAAAATTAGTGATTACTGCACTTCGTATCTCGATCGTATGGAGAATCGAATAAAACCATAGCAGTTTCGAAATAACAGTCGAGACAACCGATATTCCCGTTTAAATTCACCGTATCGATATCGGCGGCACTACGATAGATCGTTGCTTCGCACTTTTCGTATGCAAGGCGAGGCACAAAATATCGTCGATTAGCATTTGTCAGGAAAAAGACGATGAACGATATATCGTCCCGTATCACTGAAAGGATTAAAATAATTACTTATTACTTAACATTTTTTCCTGGCTATTCTCGTATTGGAAAAGAATTTTTATTTTCCTAGGCAAGATCTTCTACACCGCCACCAAACAGTAATTTGTAGAAATACATGCAATTATTTATCAAAAACATTCCTATCTCCGACAATAGTAGAGTCCATTGCAGGTTAACCACTATCATTCTCACTCCCCCTTCAATAATAGCCATAATTGAAAAAATCGCGAGTCTCATTTTGCGGGTGAGAGCCCTTTCTCCCAAAACACCACATTGTGGGCGCCTAATTAACATGATTGTACACACTCGCCTTCAGCGCACGCATGTTCCCATAACACGCAGGTTCCCATACGGAACACAACACGCACTAATTGCTTATAATATATGGGAGCGACGGAAGACGGTACATTAGGCCCATATCGGGTTCCCACATTAGACTGGCCGAGTAGCGGTCAGGTATCTGATAACGTTATAAGTGATAGCTGGCCGCGCTTATAGAGATGTCCCCTTGACACCCGGGTACAGATTTGTCTTTGTTGCCGCCCGCCGATGGAGACCGGCTTTGGTTGCGAGTGACACCTACATGGGACCTCGGATGATTAGGAGCATCGGAGAGGATCTATTTTTGGTGAGGAGTTATGGATTTCTGTGTGGAATGTGCTGGGTGATGTGTAGGAGTATATCCGATTATTTGAATGTACTCAAATTCAAGTAGGCTATTCAAATTAACGGTGTCCACAAAGTCGTTCTCTGATTTCATAGCTTTGCTGAATGGACACTATTATAGCCACATGCATCTTACATATTTTCTTTTTGAGGGAATTTAAGGTAAACGCACCAGTAGTGGACAGTATAAGGAGAGCAGGGAGTTTGACACAGAATTGATAGTAAAATTGAATACCTACAATGGTTTTAATGGATCGAGGTGAAGCCTGGTTTAATTTTGTTTGTAAATTATTCAATAAATGTAGTTTCCAGCATAAAATAATCTTGTATGAACCGATTAAATAAAGTTATGCACATGTCCCAGTGGTGGACAGTTAAAAAGAGCATGTACCCGTAGTGGATAGACGCTTGTTCCACTGTGGACACCTCATTGAATCTTAACTGTTTTATGTCATTTCGTGTGTAAAATAGATCATACCCAAAAACACAAAGTGTTAAGGGGTTGCCAAGTCCTATTTTTATAAAAAGGTATGATATCAAAATTTGTTCCAAGTCAATGACATTGGTTTTAGAATAGCTACTAGACAAATTGATTGGATATTTTAATACTTGTTAAACATTCTGTAAAACATTATTATTTTATATAGAAATCGTACTTGGCCAGCAGATGTGTGGTATTTTATTTCATATTGTGTTAAACTGTATGTAAATTCGGAATTTCCCTATTCATCGTAATATATCCCCATTAGTAAATAGGCCTAACTTTGCTAATTCATCTGCTGGCCAAGTACGGTTTTTAGATAAAACAATAATGTTTTACAGAATGTTTAGCCTACAAAGCATTAAAAGATCCAATCAGTTTGTCGAGTAGCTATTCTAAAACCAACGTCATTAACTTGGAACAAATTTTGATATCATACCTTTTTAAGACTTGGCAACCCCTCAACACTTTGTGTTTTTGGGTATGATAAGCTATACATAACACGGGCTTTAAATTAGTTCACCAAATTATTTCTTGATACACGTGCATCAAATTAGATAAATGTGGATAATTAAGGTTCTGCTTACTAAAATAGTTTTTGAAACACAGTGTTCTAAATTAAACAAATTATGCAAATGTTTTATATTTGTGATATATGCAATTATTTTGTTATGGTAGTTAGAAAGGCATGGCATACGCTTTTGGGACATCTGGTAGTTACATATCAGATCAATTTATTATTCAAATACTGGTTATGTCTCTTGCGTCACAATCAATTATACAGTACAGTCTTTTTTAACAATGGACATGCTGTAATAAGGAAAAAAGAATTAAAATTGATGGAAATGTTGCTGTTGGTCATTAATATTAAAATTAGTCGATTAGCATAAATTTTATAATATTTTTTAACAAGTTTTAATCATATATATTTTAGCGAATTTCCCTATAGGGGGTACTATAGGGTGTAGTAGCCATGGTAAGATCTAAGACCGGGAACATATTACTTTTTCATTTTGAGGTCCCCGGAAGCCAAAACACCGTTCGTTCATTTTCATATATATGCATTATATAGAATTATATATATATATATATATATATATATATATATATTCAAATTCAAATATTATTTATTTCCAATAAAACAAACGGTACAATGTGTTTCATTATGTGTAGTAGGCATAATAAAAATGAAACAACAAATGATAATACACACAAATTAAAACAGAAAAAGTAACTGAATCTAAAATACAATCTAAATATTTTAAATAGAAATATAATTCAAACTGTTTTTTCTAGATAATGAAAGAATGTAGAACCCAAGAAACGAGCATACATGGGCAAAATGCCTGTGTAGCCGTTTTGTCAACCTATAAATAGGGCTTTAAAATTATGTTAGTTTAATTATAGACAGTTCAAGGAAGAATGATTTAATGGTGTAGAACATAAATTTAGCAAAAAGTAATTACTGAAAACTTTAAAAAGTGGGAAAGTAAAAAAAGGCAATAAGTTTAAAAGAAAAAAGTAGTAACATAATTAATCAGAAGGTGGAACGCGAGAGGGGGTGGGGTGAGTGAGAAGGACAACTCGTCAGTGCTTCGAGTCTTGAGTCACATGTCGATAACTTCTATGTCCGTCCGTCTATGTGTCCGTGGTACTGATAACTTTTGAAGGGGACTTACGATTTTGATGAAATTTGGTATGAAGGTATAAGACTAGGTTTATTTTCATGAGTTCGCGAACCAGCATGATCGGGTTATGGGAATGGGGTTTTATGGAGTTTGGAAGGGGTCAAAAATTTGTTTTTTTTTTTTTTTTTGGAGCATAATTTTCAAAATTCAACAATATTTACGAAAACCATTTAAAAAAAACTAAAAAAAAAAAACAATTTTTTATTTTGAATTTTTAACTTGGCTTAACAGGTAAGTTAACGGAGAAACACCAAAAATAGGGTTTCCATGTTAATCTTATGGGAAGTCACCAAACCCTGTATCTCGCTTATTTATTGGGATAAATTGATAAAATTTGGTAGTACATTCACTTGGTAGGTTTCAACTGATATCATACCCAAAACACAAAGTGTTGAGGGATTGCCAAGTCCTAAAAAGGTATTATATCAAAATTTGTTCCAAGTCAATGACTTTGGTTTTAGAGTAGCTACTCGACAAATTGATTTGATATTTTAATGCTAGGTAAACATTCCGTAAAACAATATTGTTTTATTTCGAAACCGTACTTGGCCAGAAAATGTATTTGCAAAGTTATTCCTATTTACTAATGGGGATATATTACGATGAATAGGGAAATTCTGAATTTGCATTCAGTTCAATACAATATAAAATAAAATACCACACATCTGCTGGCCAAGTACGATTTCTAGGTAAAATAATAATGTTTTACAGAATGTTACCAAGCATTAAAATATCCAATCAATTTGTCTAGTAGCTATTCTAAAATGAATCTCATTGACTTGGAACAAATTTTGATATCATACCTTTTTAGGACTTGGCAACACCTCAACACTCTGCGTTTTTGAGTATGATATCATTATTTTTTATCATATTTGTCCATTTTGGTTTTAATAGTAAAATCTTTAAGTTGGAAAACAGATTTAATTAAAATCTTTAAAGTTAAGGGGCCGGTCTACCCCAGCCAAAACAACAACAATGCCGAATGCCGCCTCGCGGCCGTAGCGCTAGACGAGTTTGATGGCTGCAGAGGTTTACGGGGATCGTATGTTTCAAAACTAACCGCTTAAGATAGAGATTGCCTGTTAACTTTATTTTTAAAGTAGAAAAAGTATCTAGTCGGCTATCTTTTTAGAATTTTAAAATAAAATTTCTAATTTCAGCTATAACTGTCTAAAATCATCTGTTTTTATCGATTTTTAACTGAAGTTTTTTATTGGTTTTAATGAACTAATTACAAAAGTGTAGCGGAGGAAAATTAATCCCGTTATTCTTCTTTAATATGACACCTTATTTATAGCTCTAGACTTCATTTGGCAGAAGATAACACGATTCTAAAAAAAACCCCTTGCATTTGGGTGCGCGCCAGGGTTAGAAAGGCTCCGGTCTACACATAACCCCCGTTCACGACACAAAACCTCTCTGGATTTCTTTTTGTCGGGGTTAGTCAATGATTTTTAGTTTTTTTCCTTAGTTTGGAATTTAGAAACTCTAAAAGGGAGAGTAATAAATTCAGTGATGTCCATTACTTAGGAAATCATAACTAAGAAAAAAACGGTTATTGTAAAAAAATTAAAAAATAGCGTAGGATTCACAGGTAACCCAATGCACGCCTATAGAAGTGAATTGAGTTTGTGTATAGCTGTAAAATACTTAAGAAGTAACTTGTTAAAACTGAATTTAAAACGTCAATTTACCATCAATTGTTTTCATGCTATTCAGTTTCTTTATCATGGCAAGACTTATTGGACACACCCAGTAAATCGTTATTTGTTAGTTTTTTTTGTGCCAATATGTTTGTTTACAATATTTGTCTCTGATTATAACGGTCCTAACGTCTTGATTTTTAAAAACTCTTTACTATCAAAAGTCCAATCAAGATTAAAAATAACAATTTACAGTCTCAAAATGTTGTAGTGTTTAAACAAAGTACTTTGGTAGGAAGAGGAAACGTTAGCAAATCAGTTTTCTTTTTAATTGATGGGTTGGGTGGTGTTTATGACCGACATGTACGAATGTGGTAAACGTTGCTCATCAAAAAGTTTGAAAGTCCAGTATTCGTCAAGATGACTGTAGTGCCAGGTGAGCTACATCCCATAAGTGCAATGGAGTCAGTTTCTGCGACATCCGTGGATGTCGCCACAGAGTTTTTGTTATTTAAAAAACCAACATTTTACTCTTTGTTACCTGAAAGTGTTGTCAAAACGCTGAATGAAACAACAATCGTTCTCGTTTGTGTTGGAGATCACGATGTGTTTGTCGTTAACGTACCCGTGGCAAGACTGCTTCATTCTCATCAGCTGTGTAATGGTAAATATTGTAACTTGACTTCGGTTTTAGTTTTGACGCTTCATATCCGGAACACAAAAAAATAGCTATTCAGCTGACCTTAGGGAGAAGTTATGCTTTTCCTCCACAGACCTTGAGTATTCGTCCCGTGACAAGTTCGCATATAGTGCAAGTTTCAGTTAGATATACCGTATTCATCTGGGTCCTCCACTCCAGACCGTCTATCCTACGTTATCGCTGCAGTCTGCAGGGACGGCGCGGTGGCATGACGGCCGCCTCGGGCTCTGCCCCCGTTGGCGGCGGGGCCGGTCCTACAGTTATCCGCCGTGCAGCAGCGGTCGTCTGCTCCATATCGGCCACCTTTGCATAATAACCCGCAACTCATCGTCATCGGCAGCATGGACATCTGATCAGGGCAGGGGAACGAAGGTGGAGAGGTCTGCTGAACATTGTTGGAAAGATATGAGTAAGATAAATTAGAAATAGTGTAAAGGTTGCATTTGTTTAAATGTTATAACTATTATCTTCGAAGTTATTGCTCTTTTTAATTAAAATATGATCTATGAACTGAGTAAAATTATCAGTTAGATCCTTGATTAAATTGTGTTGATATAACGGTTTTTTGCGTATTTACGCCAGTGGCATTTTTTCTCGGTTTTGACTGGGAACGGTCCAAATCCCAGTCTTGTTACTATGTAACATAAAGTTACATAGTAACAGTTGTTAGAAAGTAGACCAGTTGTTAGAAAGCATCATTAATTAATAGCCCAATGACAAAAGACAACCGGGTCCTGAATTAAACCTTTAAAAAGCCACTGACTCTTCTCAGTATCGAACCGGCACCTTTGGATTCAAAGGCGAGTACTATAACCACTCAGCTACCCAGATAGTTTATAATATAAAAAAGTTGTTTTAGTTTGTGTAGAGATGTGTAGAGGAAAAAACCTATTGTCATAACATTTATGGCAAATAAAGTTTTGCGGTTCAAAATTAAGGTTGATTTTAATTTCTTCGCATACTCTACATTAGCACAAATAATTAAACAATAACATCCTTGTGGCCTTGGCTTTACTGTATATTTTTACACCATCTAATCTCCCATTGACGTCTACCTAGGTATACAGAACCTATTTCATTTGAAGTACATTTTACTCTTATTCATTCATACATGTATACATTTCTTATTCATTATTTATAGCGTTCATTAGCATTTTAAAACATGAGCCTTCCAAACCAATTTCCATCGCTCACCAGATTATTCGGCTCGTTATACGACCGACAGCCAATTACAGGTCCAGAGACGGGGCGGTTCAGGTGGATTTCGTGCAGAAAGTGATTAAACGAACGTCTTCATGTGTGCCCCCGAATGTTGAATATTTGGGGCTAATGGCGGGCCGATAAGCGGCCAGTAATGGGCCTCTGTTCTCACGGTCGGCGCGGTGGTGTGTTGTGTTGAATATTATTATATTCCTGGTGGTAGCCGGTCCACACGCAACTCCTCTCTCCCCCTCCCCCTCCCCCGCACCACGGTGAGATGCGTGTCTCGAACACTTTATTTACATTTACATGTCTTCACACAGCTCCCGACTCATCGCGGGGGCCGCGTGGGCATCGGTGGACGGGTTTATAGCACCAAAGGTTACCTGCCGGATCGTTTTGTCTATGAACAGTCTTGTAGAGATGTATAAGGTCATATCACCTGCTGGTCGTGAAAAAATTCATTCTTCGTTAGCTCCAAAGTTTTTTGAAGAAGTTGGCAGGCTTCTTTTTGGCTTACTTTGCACCGACCACATAGACAATTGATCTGTACGTGGATCGTATTTGACAAAGTAAATGAGCCACAACAGTACAGAGGTGTATGGTAGGCCTACCAGGGCCGCCCCGAGGGCGGGGCGACCGGGGCAGTTGCCCCGGGCGCCACGGCCAAGGGGGCGCCGCTGCTGAGGCGAAATCCCCGTTTTATAAAGGCTCAAAAACTTCACAAAAATTGTAAAAACTGCATCAATAAATATTTTAGACACAATTTTTCAATAACAATTTTCATAATGTGTTCAATAATAATAATTGTGCTGATTAGTTCCAATTAAAATGTAAAACATTTACTAGTCGGAATTGAGTAGTGATTAGGTCTCTTTTATACATCGCGTCGAGCGACGCGCGTCGCTCGAATCGCTAAGATGATCGTAAGATGATGCCGCGGCGGGCGCCCGTCGGGCGCGTAGTATGACAGCTCCTAAAATCTAGTGCAATGAAGTTAGGTTACGAGCGTCTTTTGCCGCCCGTCGAAATATGTGCTGTATACGGCCGGCCGCACACCGAAACGGACGCGACGCGACAAGACCCGACGAAACCTTTCACGTCTTCCTTCCCGAGCGAAGACAATAACATATGTTTTATAGTATATGGGTATTTTATTTTGTTCAGCCGAATAATATGTTTTTACCTTTGTTCGCGAAGTCGTAATATCACATTGGTAATATGCTGTCACGTCGCGTCCGTTTTGGTGTGCGGCTGGCCTAAAAGGGGCCTTATTCATTTTAACTATAAACCTATTGTTTACAAACAAGTGGAGGTGAATCATGAAAGCATCACAATTGGCTGTACGTAGACTGGCCATACCTGATCTTATGCTCTAAAAATAAAAAAAAAATAAAAAAAATGGCATGAGCGCTCATTTGGAGCCTACGAAAACTAAGTAATTCAATTTTTTTTTTGCCTAAAAAGTTAATTTTAAGTTTTGTAAAGCAGAACGTTTTTAGTATCATTCAAGTATAAATTTAATGAGTATTAAAATTACATGCAACACTTGTGACCTAATTAATTGTGTACTTATATTTAAAACTATACATAACAACTTATGCTATCAGGATATTGCAATGCTTTTTAATTGAGTAGACAAAATTCGACTGAAATTCGACCGCATCAGTAGTGGAAAAAGGGGGCTGCTGGCTCACTTCAAGGTCACCTGAGCGATGACGTCATCGAGGTCAATGACCTCACCGATGACGTCATCGATGACGTCATTGATGACGCAATCGATGACGTCATCACCAATTACGTCATTCTGTGACGTCACACCCATGACGTTGCAGAAATGACGTGGTGATGACGTCATCACCCCTTACGTCACCATTATGACGTCATCGATGTCACAAAGGTCAAGGTCACGCTGAAACCTAAAATTTTTAGGCACTTTTGCTGTTTCTCGCACTACGCTCCGAGTTTTAGTCAGGTTTCAATGACCTTGACGACTTGGAGCGAAATTAGACGAGAAACAGCAAAAGTGCCAAGGAAACTCAAAGTTTGCAACGTGACTCTGCCTAAACCGTCATGTGACACCGCTCGAGTGACCTTGAACCGATACAACTCCCGCGTTTCATCATTACTGTAACCGCGATGCGCACCCTACGACAGACACCGAGCGACTGACTGTCCAGCCCCGCGCACTCTAGGTATATTGGCTCGAGAGACTAAGACTCTAAACCGTCAGGAATGGGAGTAACTAACTGAACTTTGCAAGGAAAAGTCATTTCTTCCAATATTCTAAACAAATCTTCATCAGTAAAACTTACATTAGTCTGTTTGGTATAAAACTTAGGGTGTCCGCGCAACAGCTTACGCCATTTAGCTAAAGTCGAAACCCGCTTGACCTTGAGCGGTGGACACTGAGCAGCCAATAAAGACTTAACACGGCTAAGTTTCTTACCCAAAGTGTCTCGCGACATGGCTTCCCCTCACAAAAGTCCGCACAATACTGAGAGACTGTTGGTAGCGCATGAGCCAGGGCAAAAGTGGAGGGGGTAATAGCAGGAGTGGGGGAAGGTCACAGTGGTGGGGGAAGGTGAGGTTGTACACTGGAGTATCGCATCACTTCACCATGAGCTGTCCTACAGTCAACACACTGTACTCTCAGCCCGAGTTGGCACTAGAAGAAACCTTACTGTACAGCTTAGGCTGTGAGGGGCGAGGAAGTAAAGTCAAAGTGGAAGAACTCCAAGATAAAGAGTTGTGTAAAATAAACTAATTGTATCCCTGCAATCTCCAATAACCTAAAAGAAATCTCCAATAACTCTAAAGAAATACCGATATATAAAAAGAAATCTCATCCTTTGGCAAAATGAATTGGAAAAGATCACAGTAAAATTAATCTAACTTAAAATCTGGACTGAACACTCATGGCGATACTACGTGGTGTGAAAACGCCACCCTAAACATTACAAGTTAGGTTAGTGAGCACCTCTGGTACGATAACCGGCGTGCTAGAGTTAAAGTGTGATGACCTTGAGTCAAAACACTGAAATAGTACAAGTCGATATTGTCCCAGAGTTAAAGTGTAGTGACCTATATTCAAGACTTGTAAAAATACTTACATATAGAGAGTTAGAAAACAGCGAGGTGCACCGCATGGAAGCTGGAGACATACTGGCGGAGCGGTGTTGTGCAGCCTAGGGACTCGGTTGTGGAGGGGGTATAGCTAACACTTAGAGTAGAAGTGTAGTGGGTGACCTTGACCCACTTGACCCCCCCCCGACAAAAAGTTTAGCGAGCCTCCCCCCCCCCCCGAGAACTTTTTTTCGGAAAAATTTTTGACCTTGACCAAAAAGTTTTTTGCTCCGGACGAGAAGTGCCCCCCCCCCGAGAACTTTTTTTTCGAAAAAATTTTTGACCTTGACCAAAAAGTTTTTTGCTCCGGACGAGAAGTGCCCCCCCCCACCCCCACCCCCAACCCCACCCCCACCCCCTCCCCCCCCACCCCCCGAGAACTTTTTTTTTCGGAAAAATTTTTGACCTTGACCAAAAAGTTTTTGCTCCGGACGAGAAGTGCCCCCCCCCCGACAAAAAGTGCGAGCCCCCCCCCCACCCTCACCCCCACCCCCACCCCCTCCCCCTCCCCCACCCCTGATATCCTGGGCGTGGCTGCCCCGGTGGGGATATAAGGGGGCCCAGCCAGAGCCGGCTCGCAGTCCGCTCCCGCGCGTTGAACGTGAACGACCGGGACGGACCGCCATAGGCATCACTAAACATTGAATGGCGCCTTCAGTGTTTAGCGAAGTCTACTCTAACTTTAAGACTTGTATTAGTTGTAAGATATTGCGCTTGCGTTTGGGTATTGCGAATTGTTTTATATGAGAGTGTTTTACTTGTACCCTATGTCTCCTGTGTCTTTTATCCTTTGTGTCTTATTTGTTATATGTGTTTAATGTGTATGTGCTTGTTCCAGCATTGACTACGTTGAGCTCAATTGTGTGTTGTAAGTGTGTTATATGTTTCTAAAGTGTATACGCTTGTTTTAGCAATCCCCCCTTGAGCTTTTTCAATGCTCAAAGTAAATTGTAAAGTCAGGGAACGGGAGTAGGCCCCCGTGTAAAGCCACTTTTAATAATTGGTAGGCTCCTGCCCAGGCATGCAAAAGGTTGCGGATGGCATTTGGGGAGCATGTCCGTTTGTAAGCTGGCAAGCAAAAGGTTGTGGCGGCCTCTGCACTCGGACCGAGGACGTAAGCCATTAGGGTGTCCTCAGTATGTTTCCCTTCTGGAAACTCAAAATTATGTAAATGAATCTTTGTTAGCTATTTGTGTTTTTAGTCCCCAAGGCCCCCGAACATTCGTGGTTCGCCATGGATGTACGGGGGCCGAAATTTTTTAATGTCCGTGTGGCCTTGACCCACAAAGACTTGTAAAAATTCAATGCATTGTAAATTAAAAAATATTAAAGATAGGTTACAGGAGTAGGCCCCCGTGTAAAGCCTATTTTAATTATCGGTAGGCTCCTGCCAGGCATGCAAAAGGTTGCGGATGGCATCTGGGAGCATGTCCGTTTGTACGCTGGCATGCAAAAGGTTGCGGCGGCCTCTGCACTCGGACGAGGACGTAAGCCACTAGGGTGTCCTCAGTTTGTTTCCTTCTGGAAACTCAAAATTACGTAAATGAATCTTTGTTAGCTACTGAAAGACAATGCAGTAAATGTTTACAAGTCTTGCGTGGCGAAGGGTACACGACATTGGATGTTGCCTTGTTGTCATAGTTGGGTCTCTTCGGAGGCTACAGCGATGACAACCCAAGTGCCCCAGGTGGGGCTTAATTTTTTTAAAGTTTTTTCGTGACCTTGACCTAAATACAGTAATGACCCCCCCCTTCCCCCCCCCCGAACTTTTTTTGAGAAAAAAATTTTGACCTTGACCAAAGAGTTTTTTGCTCCGGACGAGAAGTGCCCAAACAAAAAAATTTGTACAAAGTAGTGGATTTAGACCAAAGATCATTGGTTTATCAAACCTGTTGAAGAATAAATTGAAAATGGGTGTTTAAAAGCCAAATCTACTACATGATTGATAAACTGGATGTACATGACGTCACATTCCCCCACCCTTAAACCTCGGGTATAAAGGGACCCAGTTGAGCGCGCTGCTCATTATTGCGTGGACATTCACCGAGTGCACACTCATAGCCAAACTGTAAAAATGGCTCTTTGCGATATTTGTGATGAGTTTTTTCAAGACGAAGACATCTTTGTTTTACACCGAGAATTGTATCATGAAGAGGACAGAAAAGAAGAGATTGTTGTAAGTGAAGAAGACTTGGATGCGTTTGATCGGTTATTGGAAAACTACCAGAAGCAGATGGACGACTGCGATAGCTATCTACAGTTACACCGAGAATTGCATCGTGAAGAGGACAGAAAAGAAGAGATTGTAGTAAGTGAAGAAGACTTGGATGCGATTGATCGGTTTTTGGAAAAACCCCAGAAGCAGGAGGACTGGGCTAGCTATTTACAGTTAATGCAAAGAAGAAGACCAAGTGTTATTCAATTTGCCGGAGCTGGACCATCTACAGCTGGAGGATTTATTGAAAAGGAAATGGAAGAAAAAAAAGTGGAAGATGTAAAACAACTGCGTACCCAAGAAGAGGATATGGAAGAAGAGGATACAGAAGAAGTGGAAGATATAAGACAACTGCGCACCATAGCCTTGCCAGGACCAGTTGTAACTCATTTCAAAATTAATAATGTGCAATTGGAATTGGAAAACTTTATAACCCAAGCTAAAAATTTAGTTGTAAAAACATTGATGGAAGAATTGGCAAGATTGAACTTTATTAAATTTGGATTGGTGTTGGAGGCTATGTTTACTAATACCGATGGTGAAAACTCACCAAGAGCATTCATTGCTAAAAACCGAACCCTTACAACCACATCTGATATCAATGAAATTCTAGAAGAATGTTTGAATGAACTGCTAATGAAACTCCAAGAACATGAAGGAAGAGGATCTGGCTGGACGCTATCATCGATCGAAGGTATGGATGTGAGGGTTCACAAGCATGGATATGGTATGAGGGGTAGCAGCTTTATCCCTCTACCAAAGAAAATTAAAGACACCAACTCTTGCAGAAATGTTACAAACGGGGATAATGAATGTTTTAAGTATGCGATGCTAACTAAGTATGTAAAACATAATCCTTGTAGAGTTGGTAGGGAATATTATGAAAACGAACACCGCTACAACTTCCGAGGAATGTCGTATCCTGTGAGTCTTAATCAAATTGCAAAATTTGAGAAACAAAATCCAGGTGTTTCTGTTAACGTGTTCGGCTTAGATGATTCGAACAATGTGTATCCACTACGAGTTGGAAAAGTGAAGCAAAGAAACCATACTGATTTATTATTGATAACTAAAGGTGAAATTTCACATTATGTGTGGATAAAAGATTTTGAAGCTTTGGTTGCACGACAATTAACCAAAAAGAAGATTAGAGTGACAGTGTGTAAGAGATGCTTTTGTTTTACAAATAAAGATTTAAAACATGGAGGATCGGACTGGTTGAAGGAACACCAAAGACTTTGTAATGACAACTATGAAGTGAAGATTAGTCTGCCGCCGCCATCTCGAGCGTTCATCAAATTCAACAAAACAGTTCACCAATATCGGATTCCAGTAGCTGTCTACGCAGATTTCGAATCCACGTTAGTACCACAGGAGCTTCCGGATGGTGAGGTGACTAGAAGAACCAAATATCAATTGCATCAACCTAACAGTTTTTGCTTATTGGTGAAATCAACTTTGCCTGAAGAACAGTTGCAAGACTATGGTTTAACATCCACTCCGATACTCTACCGTGGGGAAGAAGCCGCTAAGCATTTCGTAGACCAGTTGTATGACATTGCTGAAAAGGTGCAACGCTTATACGGTAATGTTTTACCTATGGAACCTTTGAATCAAAATCAACAAGAAGAATACAATTTGGCAACAAGATGTTATTTATGCAAGAAGAGCTTCAGTGAAGAAAATCAAAAAGTAAGAGATCACCATCACCTGACAGGGTTATACAGAGGAGCTGCTTGTAATTCATGCAATATAAATTACAAACTGCCAAACTTTATCCCTGTCGTGATACACAATCTTAGCGGCTATGACTCCCACTTCATTATCCCAGAGTTAGGACGGGATGATGGAAGAATCGAAGTATTAGCTGAAACATTGGAGAAGTACATCAGTTTCTCAAAAACAGTAGGTAAAATTAAACTTCGCTTCGTAGACTCTTATAGATTTATGTCAACTAGTTTAGCCAAATTGTCTGAGAACCTAAGAAGAGAAGATCTAAAAGAAACCAGCAAAATTGTACATGAAGATAAATTGGACTTAGTAATGCGTAAAGGAGTGTTCCCCTATGATTACATAACTTCTGCAGAAAAATTTGAAGAAACCAGTCTGCCACCGATTGAAGCCTTCAATAGCAAGTTAAATGAAAGTGCAATCACCGTTGAAGACTACAATCATGCTTGTAATGTTTGGAACCAACTAAACATTCAAACCTTAGGGGAATATTCCGACTTTTACATAAAATTGGACGTAACTCTGCTGTGCGATGTGATGGAAGAATTTCGAAACACCTGCTTCTCCGCCTATGGACTGGACCCTCTACACTCGTACACATCTCCAGGATTAGCATGGCAAGCTATGCTAAAGTCAACCAACTGTCGATTGGAACTTCTAACAGATATTGATATGGTGCTCATGATAGAATCTGGTGTACGGGGCGGTTTGACACAAGCTGTAACACGTCATGTCAAAGCTAACAACAAGTACATCCCAGGCTTCGACGAGAGACAACCATCGGTCTACCTTGGCTACTTTGACGCAAACAACCTTTATGGTTGGGCAATGTCAAATCCGCTTCCCTACGCTGACTTCAAATGGATCGACCCGGCCACCATCGGTGACATCTCACAGATTCCAAAGAATGGTCCAAAAGGCTATATTTTGGACTGTGATTTCGAATATCCGGAGCACCTTCATGACCATCACTACGACTTGCCTCTCCTAGCCAAGACTGAAGTTTCACCGACAGGAAGATGGCCAAAATTGATGATGACGTTGGAGAATAAAGATCGGTATGTGGCTCACTACTGGGTAGTTCAACAAGCTCTTGAATTGGGTCTACGTATAGTGAGAATTCATAGAGCAATTGAATTCACCCAGTCTTGTTGGTTGAAACCATATATTGATTCCAACACTACAAGAAGAGCTGCAGCGACAACGGCATTTGAAAAGGACTTCTATAAATTAATGAACAACGCCATCTTTGGGAAGACCTTGGAGAACAAAAGAAAACACAAAAATGTAAAATTAGTGAGTGATCCTAGGAAATTGGAAAAATTAGTGCAAAAACCAAATTTCGGAACATCCATGATTATAAACGAAAATCTAGTCGCTGTCAGTATGAAGAAAACAACAATAGTCATGGACCGTCCGTTATACATAGGTATGTCAATTTTGGACATAAGTAAAACCCTGATGTATGATTTCCATTATAACAAAATGGTTAAACACTACGGAAGGGAAAACATTGGAGTCGCATACATGGATACGGACGCGTTTATCTACTGGATAAAGACTTTGGACATGTATGAAGACCTAAGGAGTTTCCCATACAAAGACGATTTTGACTTCTCTGACTATCCGAAGAACCATCCAAATTACAATGAAAAGAATAAAAAAGTAATCGGAAAATTTAAAGATGAAGCAAATGGAATGCCTTTAGAAGAAATAGTGGCACTGATGGCAAAATTGTATTCATTTAAAATGTACAACGAGAACAACACACCGACAGTCAAGAAAGCAAAAGGAGTCAAAACATCGTACTTGAAGAAACATGTGACGTTTGACCATTACAAGACCTGCTTGTTTGAAGATTCTACAATGTCTGCAACGTTCAACACTATCAGAAGCTTTAAACATGAGGTCTACAGTGTCACTGAAGTTAAAAGAGCACTATCAGCTCGAGATGATAAAAGGCATATTATGCCGGATAAAATTCACACTCTTCCTTTTGGCCACTACTCTCTAAACCCTATCGACTAGTAACCTATTCTTCGTCCTTCTACAACTTCGACCTTATTCCTTTCTCCTTCCGTAAAAAAATGGGGAACACGGCAAGTCAAACGCCGTGTTCCCCATTTTTTTACACAAGTTTGGATGACCTTGACCTATATAAATGATGTGAATATTTAAGACAACATTCATTGTGATTATACATGTGATACATGAAACATTCAAACCTGCAATATGAAGAACTTGAAGCAAGAAATTGTCAACGAACTTCATAAACCTGCAAGAAGAAAGTTTCCACGAAGAAATACAGTGATAAAAGGAATAAATGATTTATATCAAGCGGATTTAATCGAAATGATTCCTTATAGTAAACAAAATAGAGGATTTAAATACATATTGACTATTATTAATTGTTTTTCAAAAATGGCAGATGCTTTACCACTAAAAGATAAAAGTGGCAAAAGTGTTACAAAAGCAATGGAAACAGCTATACAAAGAGACAAACATACTATAAAACATTTACAAACTGATGATGGAAAAGAATATTTTAATAAGGAATTTGCAAATTTAATGAAAAAACACAACATTAACCATTACTCAACCAATTCAGAGGTAAAAGCATCAATAATTGAAAGATTCAACAGAACTTTAAAAGGTGCGATGTATAAGATGTTTTCTAACAGAGGATCGCACGTATGGATTGATATGTTACCAAAACTTATAAGCGATTACAATAACAAGTTTCATAGAACTATCGGTATGAAACCAAGCCAGGTGACTAATAAAAATGAAAAACTTGTATTAAAACGTATAAAACTGAATACTAAACCAAGAGTTGAAAAACTAAAGCCTAAAAGGTTTAATGTTGGTGATAAAGTGCGAATAAGCAAATACAAAGGTGTATTCAGTAAAAGATATCTTCCAAACTGGACAAATGAGGTATTTACCGTATTTAAGGTGCAACCTACAGTACCAGAAACTTACATTTTAAAAGATAATAAAGGACAATTGCTTGAAGGAGGTTTTTATGGACATGAAATGTTAAAATCAACAGTAGGTGATGTATATCTAGTAGAAAAGGTGTTGCAACGCAAAAAAGATAAGGTTAAAGTACGATGGTTAGGATTTAATAAGACGGAAGATTCTTGGATACCTAAAAAGGATCTAATATAATGATAGAGCATCATTTTGGGTTGAACCATTACAAAGGATGGAGATAATACCGCAAAAAGACAATTTTACTATTAATAATATAGATGAACTCACAGTGGATGGTTCTCAATTCAATACTGGGAAACACGGTGTTTTGTTACCAAACACGGTGCGTTGTCTGGTTACCGGTCCTTCCAATTGTGGAAAAACAAATGTAGTATTCAATTTGATTACAAACCCTAAAGGCTTACGTTTTAATAATTTATATGTATTTTCAAAGTCACTACAACAACCGAAATATCAGTTATTGGAACAAATACTCAATAATGTACCTGAAGTTAAATATTTTAAATTTAACGCGAGCGAGAGTGTCATGCAACCGCAAGAGGCTAAACCATTCTCAGTATTCATATTTGACGATGTATCTTGTGAAAATCAAAATACAATAAGGAATTACTTCGCCATGGGTCGACATAACAACATAGATAGCATTTATATTGGTCAAACTTACAGCAAAATACCGAAACAGCTCATTCGAGACAATGCAAACATGTTAATTGTATTTAAACAGGATGAAACCAACCTAAAACACATATATTATGACCATGTAAGTGCGGATATGCCATTTGAACGATTTAAAGAGTTGTGTGGAAAGGCTTGGGCTGAAAAGTATGGGTTTTTAACAATTATGAAGGAACAACCGCTAAACAATGGTCGATACAGGATAGGATTTGATAAATTTATACTAATACACTGATCATGATGTAAAACATTCATTGTTGTACAACACGTCTTGCTACAAACATGGTTAACCAAGAAAAGTTAATAAAGGAAATAAAATCACTTAGTGATTCTATTCGAGATAAAAACAGAGCATTAAAATTAGGTATTAGCGAAAGGGAGAAATTTCTTGAATCTACTTTTAAACCTATTACTGAACCCTTGAAACAATTAAACAAAAAATTTGCTAAACCCGTTTTGGAAGGAGATGCAATTGCACCTATTACAAAGTTTGAAAGAGAAGATGTAAAATCAGAAGATTTTAGTGATGAAGACCTGGAATCCTCTACATATAGTGGTTTTACCGGTGAAGAACCTGAAAGAGAGCTAGAATCACCAGACTATAGTGGTATAAGAGAATTATATGAAGTAAAAGCTAAAAGAGGACATGAAGATGTATCAACTGCTAGTGAAGAGGAAAAAGAAGAAGAAGCAAGGGAAGGTCCGTCAAACATAAGCTTGTTGGGTGAAAACATTCATAACAAAGGACCTTTAGGAAGGAAATACATGGTAAAAATGTTACTCGGAACAATTCCTAATAAGAATTACCATAGTTATGGAGCGAGATTAACAGAAGATGGTTTAATGATAGGTAATAGCCCGTTAAACGTTGACGAACATGATAATATTGTCATTGGTGATCAAAGGTATAAGGGTACAAAAGGATTATTTGAATTATTATTTGAAAATAAGCCTTCAGTATCGTTAGTGAAAGAAAAAGACATGGAAGCATATAAAAATATTTTGGAACAGACAAATGCATATAGGAGAATGTATTTACCTGACCAACTTCCATTTAGATCTAAGTCTTTAAAATATAGAGAATTTGTATCCAAGTTAATACCAACTAGAAGACAAACAATGCCGTTAACACAAAGAAAACCTGTAAAACGAAGATTTATGGCATCCACTTTAGATGTAAGTGCTCAGGAAAGAAGAAAAAGAAGTAAGTCTGTTACGGGTACAGGTTTAATGAAGAAACTATATAACACAAATGTGATTTATTACAATAATATCAATAAATTGGTGGATAGAATGAAACTAATACATGAAGCTAAAGAAGCGGGTCATACTGGATTGGAAAACGAATGGGTGGCTTTAGTGGATGAACTCCGAAACCGTGGGGTAATCTCATAAAAAATGCGTTACTCACTAGATTACTATTCAGTTGCACCATGAGTGTCGACAAGTTCGGACGTTACTCCTCGGATGGGTTATATTACGCAAATAATTTAAAAAGAGGAGCTGGTTTACCACAAACACCTGATGGGGATTATGATATAACTAATAAAAGGTTAAAAAACATAAAAGATCCCACAGATGAAAACGATGCAATAAATTTAAAAGTATTAAAAGAAAAGATATCACCAACATTAAGACTACAGAAAAACACATATGACGCAGGTAATCATAGAATTGTCAATGTTGGTAAGCCAAATCAAAACGCTGATGCAATAAACAAAGGTTATTTATCATCAGAATTAAAAAATACGTTAAAATTCAATGGAAAAACGTATACTGCTGAAAATAAACGTATATCCAACGTAGATGACCCTAAAGATGCAAAAGACAGCGTAAATAGACGCTATTTACATTCATTAATACCTGAAAAGACAAAAGATGGTTTTTCTTTTTATAAATTTGTTATTAACGATATAGGTTATCCGAAAAATGAAAATGATGCTGTAAATTTAAAATATATAAAAGATCATTGTATTACACGTGATGTAGGAGTTATTGATTGTCTAGGTAATTGTTTAGCGAATGTTAAAGATGGTTCGGCACCATCAGATGGTGCAACAGTGGGTCAAATGAAGGAAACTTTAAAGCAAGAAACATCTGGATTTGTAAAACAGGATCAAGTAGTATCACGGTCGGGTGATGTGTTTGTACAAGGAAATGAAAAGTTTATTTTACTTGAACAAAAAAATAATGTTTGGGAT